>JAEMWC010000794.1:307500-315000 GCA_016490735.1 Pachyseris speciosa
ACAACATTGCTTTTTTCAATATTCTACAATTGTATTCCAATATTCTTCGACAAAAAAAGCAAGCCACATGCAGGCATAGACTGCCTTTTATTTTACTATACATGTCTATTGTGCCCTGACCACTACATCAAGTGTGAACCTGCACTTGAGTGCGAACCTGGTTGCTCCGTCACTAAACCACATAATCCAGGCCCATTCTAGACCTTCCATTACCATAAAAACGGCATAAAAACTCTATTAAACCCCGCCTCTCTAATAAGCCCCCGTAAGTGAGGCCTGAAATTAATTATATAATAACCACAGTTATTATATAGAATAGCTTACCTCAAATTCTTCAATCTCCTTGTTTTTAGCTTTTCTTTTTCTGAAATTCGAAGGATTTGCTTTCCCTCCTTTTTGGCCGTTTTTCTGCTTAAAAGTCCTGCTGGGCTTACCCTTAGATGCTGCAGGAGACCTCTTCTTTGCCATCATTGACGAATCTTTTTAAAGAGATCGGATACTCCAGGGAAAAAGGTGGGAAATAAACCCTTTAAATGGGTAAATTGTCACTCTGCCTTGTCGGCCATTTTTTACCACGCTTCCAGAGCCCACAGTAAGTCACAATAGCGGTTGCCTCGTTTTAGCTAAGTCTTGATTGGTCAGTGTTATGGCAACGTAACAACAGTTAACCAATCAGAGCTCAGTCTTGAACCCGGCAAGTTCAAGGCCGCGCCAAATTTGTTTTTGCCACATCTTGTTTTCTTGAAAGGGAGGAAGCAAGTTGACGAGATTGTGTGCCGTTTCCTAATCGTAAAAGAGCCTAAGCCCCACTATTACAACGGCCAAAAAGCAATGGAAGGATGTGTATCAACTGTGCAAGTCACTCCACCTGTGGAAAACAAGCCAGCCTTCACACAGCACATCTTGTGGGCCCCCAAAAAGAAGCGCTTGCATCGAAGGGTCATTGCGGATATTCCATCTGGCGCAAAAGTCAACTCGCATTCGAAAATACGAAAGCGGTTAATATTCCCATGTTTGGAAGAGAGTGAAAGAAAAGAAAAAGAGGAAGCGTTAAGCAATATGCCGGAGTGCGATGAGGAGCTTAATGACAAGAAGATTTCTGCTAGGACGCCCGACTGTTCTGGAGACAAGCGTAGTGGCAACGGTGTGCAGCACGACCTATCGAAGGCTACGAATTTACGCGTTGAGAACTTGAGAGCCGGTCAGAAAGGAGTCAGAAATGCAGATCCACAACGCATTAAGAGAAAGCTGGCGTTAAGTAGCTTTCGCTAAAAAGCATAAACAGCATTTCTCAGAGAAGAGACACTGTTGAACAGTGAATATATCAATTGGCTATTTGAAACTTTGACGCAGTGATTTGGATGCAGTGTGAAACTGTGATTTTTGCAAGCTATTCAATTTGCAGCAATTATTGATAAGAAAAAGCGTTCCAAGAGCGTGCAGCAATATTTTCGTGGATGTGCTTTGTTAATTTATGTCGAATATTGGCTGTTCTAAACAGTTCTATGAATTCAGAATTTGTGGCAATGTTTGTGAGCTGGACTTGCATTTTGGAAATGAAGTATTTCCAACTGCAGAATTATACAGTGAGCTTATAATATTTATTTGAACGTCATTTAACGTAGAGGCAGCTTTGCTTGCACCAATGGAATTACAGCAGAGGTATCCAAATAGCCAGTGGATTTTGACGGCAAGAGAAGTGAAATCAAAACTAAGATGTAAATTATTATTTAAGTTATTGAAATCTTATCAAGAATTGAAGAAATGAAATATTATACACAAGTATTTGAAAGATATTGTCTCTGTTACGTGGTAAGGGAGACAAAATGGTGGAAAAGAAGAATTAAGGGTTGGAACTAAGAGAAAATAGGGGACATTCTGTGAACTGAAAGTGAGAAAACTGCGAAAGAATGATTTTGATACAGGAAAATATTTGGAAAGGGGGTTGGTTTACACTTTTATTTATCAGTTCAGTGATCTCTGATTGTGGGTATTGTACAATAGTTTGACATTGAATTTATGGCAAATAAAATGTATAGCATTGTTTGTCTCATGATACATTCACTGAAGATATAAGATGGGTCTTGTATTTCTTGTGACTATATTGTGAGACAAACAATGATACATTGTATGATTGTACCCACCGCAAATGGTGACCAACTTTTACACAAAGAATCTCTGTCAATTTAATGAAAATGAAAGGTAGCATGGCAATTAATTTTTCTATGATCTGAACTCTTGTAGACCATAGAAATGACTGCTCAAAACCAGTGGAACCATGAGCCACAAGTGAGTGGTTTTATTGTCACATATTAACATTGTATGACATCACTTCTGTGGTCTGTAAGAGTACACACCATAGAAAACTGCTGTCACTATTGGAGACAAGTCAGTGATTTCACTGTCATAATTTCACATTACCCATATGACATCATTTCTATGGTCTACCATAGAAAACTGCCGTCATTTTGTTAATATTAGAGACTGAAGATCGGGGCTAACAAATCATAGCATGCATCAAGGATCACCATTGCTGTATTGTGACAGACACCCAGCTGCTAAAATTAATTCCTTTAAAGGTGGCTCGAAATAGTTTTAGTTCAGAAGCAATACAGTCGTTTCCATTAACTAGCAAAATACACAGATAGAAGTGAATTCTTGAATGCTTAGGACAAAGAGGATGACTCCAAGCCTCCAGAAGGTCAACTTTATGATTGCAAATATAGAGAAACAATAGACTATTCTTGAAGTCTTGCATTAGATCAGATTAGATAGATCTGGAAGCATGTTTATGCAAATGCAATCGGCAAACTTTACCCACATGATTTTGCTTACTTATCTTCTTTTCATGAAATGGTTGAATGGAAAAATATTTCCTATTACCGTAACAACAAATGCAAATACTTTGCACAAAGGCTGGAAGATGACATCTTGCCAGTCACTCCACCTGTATGCAAATTTTGCGCATGCGTAAACATGGATCTTGTCGCCCCAAAATTTGTCCTCATTTTCCAACTTAAGGCATCTACTGTATATTTCTGCTTCTGGTCGGTAAATTTTTTTGGTATTTACGGTGGCAACTGAGATCAATTGGCTGCATATATACTGATTTTTAAGAAATTCTGTAGGTAGGAAAAAATTAAGAAAGCAATAGTGGAAATGTACTTTTTCCTTAATCTGCCCTACATAATTTTTTTAAACTTAAATATTTTGAAGATCATTCCTAATATATAACAGCAGTTTGGCAGCAGTTTGACAATCCAGGCCAGTTTTATGCTAGAATTGTGCCATCAAATTATGTGAAACCAACAAATAATCCTGCTTACACAAAGTCTGGTTAGATCACCTGGTGCCAAGCTTAAGGGGGTCAAGGTAGTCAAGAAATTTAGTGACAGGCAGGGGGTATACCAACCTTTTCCGGCTTTTAGACTCCAGGTTCGGCCTTGATTTCAACTTCTTTCAGTCTATCAATTTTGCCTCATCTACAACTTCCCACCACTAATATCACCCAACCAAGGAACTAACCTGCAAGGACCCTGCCAGACATGAAAGATCTTCAGATAGGGACTTGGAATTATTGTTCTTGGTCAAGTAAAGAGAACATGACAAACATCATAAAAGCAAAATTCCAAAATATGTTATACAGAAATCCGTAGCATGTTGGTTCTCCTCAGCCAAATCCATATCCCAAATGACCTGCTGAACAGAGAACTCGCTAAGAGAGTTTGTTCAGTTGGGCAATCCTGCCTTCAATTCCAGGACATCTTCAAGTCTGGAGCAACCTGAAGCTGGCCAGTACAGACACCAACAGCTGAGAGAGTGAAGCATGACTGGAGAGCATTGGTATCAGAATGCTTTGAGAGGGTAGGGAAGGCTATTACATTAATTGCTATTGCTCTAATATACTACTGAGGCTAATAAATTTTTTATTGACGTTTTACCTTACACTATGAACAATAGAAATATTACAAATTTAACAACTGTTACAGTAACCTTAATTACAGTACAAAAGTTTATCACATTTTTAACACAACTTACAGATTTTAAACATCGAAATTCAGACAGAGACAATGACACATTTAGAGTAACCTCTAAACATAGGCAGCCAAACAGCATTTTTATGTCTAGGGGAGGAGATAGAATGGATAATCACAGAGGCTATTTATTTTGCCAGTTATCTTTTGTCCCTAAAGCCACCGACAGGGCGTCACTAATTTGTGAAGTAATGAAATTAAACAAGACCTACAATGCAGTGGTACAGTGTAGGCAAGGGTAAGGTGCAGAAATAACTAAGAGAGATCAAGAGGCAGGGGGGAATCTACAGGAGACAGGAGAACAGCAAGGAAACATTGGAATAGGAAAATTGAGTAGAACGTTTTCACATGACGTCACAGCGGCCATGTTGGTGTTCCAAAACAAAGAAACAGCAGCCATGTTGGTGTTCCAAACTAAACCTCTGGAAATTGAACTTTTTTTAATGCAAATACTTCCTTTTGTTTCAGTAAACTGATATGGCCGGTAGTCACACGAATGAAAATGCAATAAGGGAGAGCCACCAAGTAAGGGGAGGGGTCAGGGAGCTACAAAACTGGACACAGACACGTAAGATCCCCACCCACCCACCCCTGCCCCCAAAGCCATCATACACACTTAATATTTCTGTGGTAACAAATGCCCCACCACTTACCATTTTAATCAGTTATTGACTAAAATGAAGTTTTATTTCAAAATTTTGTACAAAAGGAACCACTACAATATAACGAAACCTGTAGATGTAACACAGGACTATCAAAATGTGTCTTAATGAGACTTACTCGGATGCTTGGCTAGGTTGCACACTCGAGCACTATCTATGTAAACATACTAGAGAGCTTAAGCAACAATGACGGCAACGGCAACGAAAACGTCATTTGAAAATCTAACTTCTCGTTATCATAACTCTTTCGCTATTATAATTCCAACTTCTTTAACTTGTAAAATATGGGTGAACTCTCCTGGAGCTAAATTAGCAAGAATGGCATTGAAGTTGGGAAAAAGAAAGACGAGTTCACCGTCATAGGCTCACGTTCTCCACAAAACCTAAAATTTGGTTATTTCACGTTGTTTTGCTGAGGAGGGCAACGAAATGGACCAAAATGTAAAATGCACGTGCAGGCCTATTGTTTTTCCTCATTAAGCCTATTGTTTTGTGACGTTTCGTTGCCGTCTCCGTAATTGTTGCTTAAGCTCTCTATTGTCTATTTGGCCTGGGATGTAAAACCTTCTTGCTGCAGACAGGTTTAAATACTGAACTTTAAGTTTACAGGTTGCTCCATTTTCAGCAATTACTACGTAAGAATTGGAGTGCACAACAATGTATTTTGTAGCAAAATAATACTGTTTTGGTGAAAAATATGCAATATGTCTAGCTTCTTTATAATAATAGAAATACACTGGCAGAAATTCACTGGCAGTAAACTTGCTAGAGTTCTCTACTGTAATGTGCTATCCTTGTTGTCATAAACTAATGAATTTTTATTTGCAGCAGTCTTGCAAAAGCTGTACCCAGCAAGTTATTCTTGATTTTGGCTGAGTATCATACCCTATCTGTGCCAATGTTTGTTTGTTTTTTGATATTCATAATTATTACCACATGAACAATTATTCCTGCAGTTAAATCCTGTAATCCCACACCCAACAAAAAAAACAACAATTCTAATTACTATGAGCCTAGGCCCAGTGAATACTATACCATGCGGCACTGCCTAGCTACTAAACAAAATCTAACAATTCTCTTTATACAAATGTACACATCTTTTAATTTTCAAAATACATACACGTGACTATTAATAATTAATTTCACATTTAAAATAAGACATTTCACCAGGCTAATTTTCTCTTCAAAGTGGGTACAACTACCAAGTAGTGTGTGTGTATAAAATTCAAATTTCAAAATGATAATTAATTTTCACAGTCTCTCAAATCCTCAGGAATGGTGCCTCTATTTGTACTTACACTGTATAATGACTTTTTTTGTGCTTGTACTCTAATTTTATTTATTTCATGTTGCAAATTGTAAAAAAATAAAGCAAGAGGAGCACAAAATAAAGATTGTTGTTGTTGTTGTTTTAAGCCAACAGCTACACTAATCTAGAGACTAAAACACAAAAGCTGCAATCTCATACCTAGAGTCTTTGTTACTCTTGGCCAGTTGTCGGAAAACAAGCAAATCTGGAAAGATGATCTGATCCAGAAAATAACTTAGAACTCAGTGTTATGTTCTGTTTAACTTTTGGTTATTTGAATTGTCTGAAACAACCAACCAGAATTGTAAACCTAATTAACCAATCTCTTGAGAGTCACTCGTTTCTTTAAGTGTGCGCAGTAAAGAATGAAGGTCTACTCAAGGTACGAGATTGACAGAACCTGCTTAACTTTTGTTGGATTTTAAAGGGCTCAAAAAGGTGTACTCTATTAAAAGTGATGACAGAATTCAAGTCTCGTTGGTCAAACGCGTTTTTCAAACACATCTACGGACATAGTCCAATCAGCAATTGAAGTTTGATTCGAATATTTCAAAAATGATTGCATTATTCAAAATGACTAATGGGTTCAATGTTCAAATAATCAACTCATTAATGTATTCTTGGGGGGTATGCTTGACCTGACTTGACTGTAAAAGACTTAAAAGACCATGGTGTGAGAACACTAAACTTAAGTTGTAGTAAAATTAAATTTTCTAGGATAATTTTTCTTGATACTGAACAAGTTAATGAGTTGATGAGCCTTTCCTGATGGAGTCCTCCAATCGTAACAGCCACCTAAAAACATAAATAAGTGAGAGTTTTGAGACTTTTCTAGCAAACAATCAACATGTCTTTTCACAACATATCATTTGCTGGAAGTTCAAGAGTTATGAGTGTGTAAAATATTGAAAGGAGAGCTGTTTGACCACAAACCAGCTACAAAAATTCGGGGAGAGGGTACATTTGCGTCGGTTTCACGGACCCTTAGAATGAACATTTATTCAGGAATACCTGGGGCTGAGGTGTGAAGTACCACTCAATTTGGTCAGTTGAATTAAAAACAAAATGAATGAAGGTATTGATTCAAAACAAATATTATATATTAGAAAAAATGAGGTGAAGCCAACGTCCATATCAGCATAATTAATATTAATAGTTGGCCCAACTGACCTAGTTTCTTCTTTGTTATAATTATGACAGTCTTCTTATAACTTGCATTTAAATGTCCTCTTGGATTGAAAGCTACATCACTTCAAACCATTCCACCACCCCTACCCCACCCCTACCCCCACCCCTACCCCCACCCCTACCCCCACCCCTACCCCCACCCCTAACTAGAAATTGCAATTTGCTACTTCACTGATTCACCTGCACAGTTAGAATAACAAGATCTGAATTCCTTTCCATATTTTATTTTCACTATTGCATCATGTCCTTCATGAGCGGATAGTAGCACTGCCTTCTCTAATACAATGTATTCTTCAAGTACAGTCGC
>JAEMWC010000794.1:320000-347500 GCA_016490735.1 Pachyseris speciosa
TTGCCTTTTGAGAAATTTAATGTTCTTGTTGATAAGGCATAAAAATCAGCTTGGGTTTTTATTTGAGCGCTTCACATGGCATTTTTGAAGTTACCATAATTCGTTTAAAATTCCTGCAACAGCTGAGTAAACAACTGTTGTCGTGTTACCATGACAATACGCAGACCAATTTTTCATACACCAAAAATAGCATACTGAAAACGGATTTCTCGTAAACTCTACATCCATTCTTAAATACAATAAGGAAAGGTTCCGTCTTCAGTTTGATGTGATTTTTCTCGTTTGCACTGTGACATTTTTGCATATGAAATCTTATCTTTGATCTAGTAAAGGTCAGTAAATGTCTCCATGTCAATTTCTCCTGTGTCAGATCGTTGATGATAAAAGCTGCATCAAAAAGGAATTCTATGGGGCTGAAATGATAAAATGTTAATGGTAAAATGCTAAAAAAAAGAAAGAAAAAGAACCAGTCAAACATCCCTATCCTGTTTTTAATTCACCACAAAATATAACTTCTGGAATATGATTAATAATATCACGCATTGCTATTTACTCAAGTAAATAAATTGAATTAGTAAAATAAAAGTGAGATACAAATTCAATTAAAGAAACTGGAAATTCATGCCATCATGGAAGTTAAATGTTCTTTTAGCTCCTTGGTCAGAGGTCCTTGCTCTTATGACCCCAGAGATAGGAACAAATCAACTGAGGTTATCCCATTCCTAAATTGCAAAAGGAACATTGCGGGTCACAAGCCTTCACTGTCAATAACCGATGTAGAAACCAAAATTGAACTTATTCTGACAAGAACAGTGACCTCCTTCACCACGGAGTTAAACCTTTCAGAACTGACGATTTGTCTCCTACACTGCTCGTCTCTGGGCATTGGCTGGCATTGAGGATAAAGTAAGTGCCAAATTCCTCCGCCCATAACGAGCCATGACAGCCAGACCCAAAAAGTCGCAAAAGCAGAAAGAGGACTTGTTAAAAATGCCTGCCATTTGATATGGAGGAAACTGGGATTATTTATTCCAGTTGGTTCAGGTGCGTTCATTACCTTTAACTTGTAGCTATATAGCTGTAAACTGATGTCTGATGTAACTCTTTACTTTTTTGTAAATTCAGTCATTGCCAGCACAAAAGTGTTACATACATACTTTCACTCCATCAGATGCTGATAAAGCCGTGATTAGATTACATGTGAAGCTTTCAAAATAGGCTTTCATTGACTGAGAGAATCACTGCTTACAGTGTTTCCTTTTTTGTAACCCTAGTTCTAGTGCTTGGGATTGTAGATCCGGGACAACTTCTTGGCCTCCTCCTCGAAAATAGGCCCTTAAGTTGGCTTTAAGAAAGGACCTCGCATCGTGCTAGAAAATACTTAGTACAGACAGACATTTTTGAAACAATTTGCTCTGCAGGTGTTTACCGCTACTGTAGACTTTTGCTCAGTTTATTGCAGACAGAAAGCAAGCTGCCCACAAAAAGAAACTCAAACAACGAGGAGCCCCCAAAACTAGAGTGGCTTTCTCTTGAGGAAACTAAGACATCGGTAAGTCATAGTTGGAGCTTTTCCTTATTTAACGTCCAACTTAAAGACATATTAATATCCATATTAAAAAGCGACAACTTGATTAAGATTGCTTGACTGGTAGTACATTAAAGACCTAAACTAACCTCACAGTGGAAAACTCTAAAATGTGTATCACGCGAGCATACAGTGCTGGCATTACTGAAGTACGAGATATGCCAAGCAGGTATATTTCTTTATATTATACAGTGCGTGACATTTTGAGTGTACATCATGAGAATGAATGCATGCATATTCACCCACTGCTTGGGCCAAAAGAACACGCCCCTTTTTTTCTGACAAAACATGCACCACTTAAATACTAGCAGGTAACATCATCTTCAAAACACGAAAAGTTGTTTAAAGGCAAGCATAGCCTCATCACAAGGCACACTTCACTGTACTTCTGCATAATAGTAGACGCGTGCTTGTTTTATGCACATGAGGTGATTTCCAGCGGTCTTCCACTAGCAAGCGCTTAACTGTGGAAAAAATGTCAGTGATAGGAGGTACATGTTGCTGCCTGGCCTGCCCTGCCCCTATATATTGGTGCATTTCACTGTGTTACAAAGAACAAGTTTCCCATAAATACTAGTTCCCCATTCAAAATGTACCTTTCTCTTTCACCTTCATTTTCTTTGTGTTATTTTTATGCATGCATTAACCCATTGACTACCGCAGGTTTTTACATTTTCGGAGTGATTTTCCACCTATAAATGATGAATAGCAATTCGTGACCCTTTATTTGAACTACCAGGGAAAGGTGGTGCTGTCCTAAGCCACTGGAGGCTCAAGGTTTCTGAAAACGTCATTTTGACGTAGCTATTTTTTATCCGTGAAGCGACAACAATGGCCCAAGTTCGCTTTGCTTGCGATTTCTGCTAAATTTACAGCCATTTTTCATCTTTAGCGGCTGCCTGATGAGCATCATTAAGCGTGACGGTAGCTAAGAGTCCACTTTCTCAAAGAATCGAGCAAGGTGATGTACTTTGTTGTTGAATTTGGCTTGTTACTCGATGAACTGGGAATTTGGCCGGTCGAACACTTAGTACCTTTGGGACTCGACTATTGATGAATTTCTCGACCTACCGCCACATATTTTGGAATTTCTGTGTACTGAAGATGACCACGAGCAGGAAATTTTGGCAGTAGGTCGGAGTGGCTGTAGACTTAGTTTATATGTGAAAGAATTGGGGGAAGGAACGGGCGCTGTCAAAAATTCTCGTTAGTTCCCAGCATGCAATGCGCTCAAGATGTTGAAAATGTCGGGAAGGCCCGAATGCACTGGAACAAAAGGCTGTATCTACGCTCGGAAGAAGAATATGAACAAAAAAAGTCATTTCTAAGCTAGAAAAAGGACTGAATTTCGTTATGATGGTTGAATTTTGGTTTTTCGACGATGATTTCCCTAAAAAACATGAAGGCAAAAAGGGGCATTTTTGTTGTTTCTCTTTGACGTTAAAAACGGCCAGTTTCGTTCCTGTCCAAACTCAAAAGGCCATATTTGGTAAAAATCGCTACGTTTCTTGCATTTATTGGATATCCAAATTTAAAGGGCATTCCATTTCGTGCTCACAACTAACAGTTAAGGCAATATTCGAGTGATTGAGAAAGTTGCAATGTTTTGAAGCATGGGAGTTTTTTACGGCCGGTTTTGGCCGGCACGGGTGCCAATGGGTTAATGTTTTGGTGCTGAAAAATACTTAAAGTAGGATTCAAAGTTAGGGTTTTGTTACAGTACATTTCAACCGATAAGAATCAGAGTTCTAAGTCTTAAAAATACACAAATTTTGCTTCTCCTTCTAGGAATCAATCTCAACAACTCCACTTGCTGAAAGCATGCCTTTTCAGTGGCATATGGTTTATCAACAATTTCTTAAAAAGTAGAGACATTAGTCCAATTAGATACTCTCTTAGGACACCTTGGAACAAGGCCAGTGGACAAACCCAAAGCTAGAAAAGCTATTTCAGCAGTCCTTGATGAAATAGCACCTAATGATGCAGATTGTCTCTGGGAGTCTACTTTGTGCTCAGAAGGAAGCCAAAATGGAGATAACACTGGTTCCAGTGGCGTAGATAAAGAATTCATGGATACTCTGGCAAACTGCTACAACAATGTAAGCGGTTGGGATGCTCATAGGCTGATACTGTCTATTATGGCGGATAAAGTAAGCTTGGCAACAATTCAGCAATGGATCTCAGGTCTGACTAGGTATCGTTTCACGGTCGTCACGCAGTATGATATAACTCATGGCAGTGGAACACCGGTGCCTATCAATATATGAACAAAGTCAGTCATACCTGAAGCAAAATTGGTCCATTTCCTAGATTTTATCACAAGTTCCCATGTTAATCAAGATGTCCCATTCGGAGCCAGAACAATAACGTTGTCTACTAAATGTGGTGCGCAATATGATTCCTGAGCGAATTGTTTGCCAGTACCAGGAATATTCCGCGGAACAGAATTTTACCCCCATGAGTCACTGTACCCTTTTACAAATTCTGCATGTATGTTAAGCTTCGACTAGAAAGTCGCTGCAAGGGCTAGATTATATAAGCTCTGCCGGTGCGCAGGCATTTAAGGATCTTGAAGAGGTTGCCCACAGACTGGGAGAAATGGGGTTGGATCATGCATGGGCCAAACGGCAAAAAGAAACATTAAAGGAGGCAAAGCGATACCTGAAGACTGACTACAAGGTACAATGAGAAAATGTTAAAATTGAATATTTTTTTTTCTGCCATACATTTTGTGATGCTGTTAAATGCAAATGCTTGGCAGTAAGGTATAGACTAATAGAACAAGTGCTACATGCGCACACATATACACTGCACGTATTGCAGGTAATAGATGATCATTATGCAAACGGTGTATTTCAGATACCTTGGAAAACTTTTAAACAACTGATTAATAAAAGGTCATAAATGGAGTGTTATCAGTAGATTTGTTGTTGTGGAGTAGATAAGTCCTGCCATTCCAAATCTATCAGCGGCTGGCGGTCCAGCCAAGCCATCTGTCTGTCTATGGTATTAAGATAATTTTAGTTAAGCAGGACGGGAAAATACTGAGAGAATCATGCTGCATAGGAATCACTCTTCTAGAGTTCAAATGGTATTCAACGTTAATTTAATCTCTTCTTCTCCCAGTCGTTAGGTCCCGGGAGGAAAGGGTTGGCTTTAGATCAGGCAACAGGGAGGAAGAAATAAAATGTGGGGTGCAAAATGGAATTCAGAAATATTTAGGGTATTCATTCTAAACCTAAAATCACTGATATAGATCTTTAGGTTTTGCAATCACCATGTACTTTCTTATCGCTGAGGTTCATGTATCTGAGAGTTCACACATTCCTGCTCACTGCAGCATTTTCGCCCTCAGTGACACTCAAGATCCTGATTACCAGGCTACAAGCACTCATGATCATAACTATGAGTGTGGGCAGTGTAATGGTCTTACGGAAACAATAGAGGAGATAGAGCAAGCAATAGAAAAGACAAAGTTAAATCCTGAAGATCTTTCCAAAGGTGAAATGCATGATGAACTGGCCTTCATGACTGGAAGGGCAAACATGATGTACGTGTGTGGAAATCTCATTTGCTGCGCACAGTGAAATAAGACCTCAATAACACCTCTGTTCTACTAATACAGGATTGGGAAATGAAGTTCATTCCTCGGAAATACCGTGAAAGCCAAACAGACTGGTTTGGTAAACGGAGAATTCCCTGGCACGTGACAGTGACTATGCGAAAAGGTAGTACCAGTGAGGGATCATACAAAACACTGACGCTATGTCATGTGTTTAAAAGCTGCAGCCAAGATAGCTGTGCTATACTGGCTGTGATGTCTGACGTTCTCAAAGATTTGAAGGTCATTATGCCACAGCTACAATCTGTGTACTACTGGCAAGACAATGCTGGTTGTTACCATTGTGATAACACAATCAGCATTGCGCAGAAGGTTGAGCAGCTTCACGGCGTGGCTGTGAAGCGCACAGATTTTTGTGACCCACAAGGTGGGAAAGGAGCATGCGACCGAAAATCTGCATCAATAAAATCCCACATGAAGGTTTACCTAAATTCAGGGAACAACACTGAAACGTCGGATGAAATGAAAGAGGCCACTCAGTCATTTGGTGGAATGTCGGCGGTGAGAGTTACTTCATGTGGACCCCCCACAGCTCCAACCTTTTCGAATATCAAGCTGGAAGGAGTGAGTTCAATCTTGTAGAGTACAGTGACAAGGGAATACATGTTTGGAGAGCTTACAAAATCGGCCAGGGAAAACTCATTTCCTGGGAGAAACTGAACATTCCTGACATTTCAGGAGTTCCATGCTTTAACCAGCAGAAGTTAAAACAAGGAAGGTGTTATAGGGAGATTTCACCTCTGTAAAACCCAAGCGTAAACAAACTGTCCAAAGGCAAGCCACTGATGTTGAGGATTCCAGTGAAAGCTCCAGTAGCAAAACAGAAAAAAGACACTTGTATAATTTCATGCCCAGAAGAGGGATGTCTCAAACGTAACCAACGTTACTCATAACTGCAACAGCACCTGGACTCCAGGAAACACATACATGCTCTTGAAAGAGAACCACTCCTAGATCAAGCAGTTTATGGCTATGCAGAGAGATTCAAAGTTCACACGGCTGGCATACCCAGTGTTAGAAATGTACAGGTGTCAAAAGAAGTACTATTACAAGCCATTCTCCCTATGGGCTGGGCGTTGAGATCATCTGGGATAACAAGTAAGGGTTACACTGCAAGACAAAAGGAGTACCTTACCACAAAGTTCACTATTGGCGAGACTACGGGCTGCAAAGCTGATCCAGTTACTGTTGCAAGAGATAAGATGAATGCCAGAGGAAGTGACAGTGAGCGATTATTTAGCAGCGACGAGTTCCTCACCGGCCAACAAATAATTAGCTTTTTCAGTTGTCTGGCTGCTAAAAAGAGTTTTTAGGTCATGGATGGCACAGACGAAAATGACGCCGAGGCTGCAGAGTTCAAGAGTTGCCTTGAAGAGCTTACAAATGAAGTGTGGAGAGAAGTTTCATTACAACATCCACTTGTGTTTGACTGTCACAATATATGTGTCCTTGTAAAGCAAGGCAAACTGTTCAAACAAATTTAATATTTAACATACCAATGCCAAGAGAATGTGCGAGCACTTTGATGTAGATGTCAGTGAAATAACAGTTAGACTCAAGGGGCCCTATGTTGAAAAATTGTCTTCGTTTTGTAGCAGCTGCTCATGTCAGCAGTAATTGAAATGCTAACTTCTCGTGGTATATTCCATTGGTACTGAAAGGAATGTTTTTAGCTTTGGGAAATAATGCTTTGGTTGGTAATTTACCTTTTATTATCACATTAACCCAAACTAGGCATAAGTGTAGTTGTGTGTGTGCTGTGTCTTTTGAGGGAGTTTATTTTCGTGCTTGCCTATCTGAAGATAGTTGAGAAAAGAGGAAAAAAAGTCCCCATTTCGGTAATGCCTCGGTTTGAAAACAGTTAAACCACGCCCGTAAAAGAAGATTTTGTGCCTTGGTTAAAAGTATCAGTGCCCTCTTAGCTTGATAGATGAAGTTTAACTCTGAAGCAAAGTGTGGAAGACTAATGGTTTAACAGTTTGCGAAGATAAACTGCCAGTGTGCATAAATTAACTTCCATATTTTTGCTTACAATAGAGAAGTTCCCTTGGTGGAAGACTGGTGAAAAATGTGTTGATTACTATGTCACATCTATACATTGCAGTGCCCTTCTAAAATAAAAAAAATTAAAGAATCCTAAACTAGTCAACTTATGTAATGAAATAAAAGAATGGCGAAGAATGCGTTGATTACCGGTAATGTGTTGATTAATTTTTACTTAATTTTTGATCAAAAATGATCTCTTGAAACAGAAGCAAGCGAATATTAACGTTAAAAGCCGACGTTTCGGCGTCATCATGACACCATTCTCAAGGCAAAATGAATAAGTAATGCGAAGATTTGATTTCTATAGTCTCTACAAATTGACATAATAACAAAGGGTCACAAGTTCTTCAAGTGAATACCTTTGCGCGAATCGAGTCCGTTTGCACGTTTAGGGATGGTTTGAATTTTCTTATAAAAAGCATCTCCTTAATTAGGCAATCAAATTTGTTAGAACCTCTAGTGAGCACATGAAATTGTTCTGAAAGAAAAGATGGTATGTTTGAGTCATGTTCGCTTAAATAATGTTTATAAATTGACGACGATTTTTGTTTGTGTCCATCAATGCGTTCGTAGAGGTGGCCGCAAGTGTAACCAACATATCCTGCATCGCACAGGTTACATTGAAATTTATAAACTAAACATTGTTGGTTAACAATGGCTGGCTTGACTTCTCGAAATTTAAGGTCTTCATTGAGTTTTCTGCTGATGAACACAGGCTGAATTGTGGTCTTGATTTTTGAGCTGAGGGCTGTGAGACATTTTTTCACTGCATTAGCAGAGACCTGATCTTTAAATGGTATGACAACTCGGATGGGGGCTGTAGTCGTGTCGGTTGATGGAATTTGCCGCTGGTCTGATACCTTGGAATCTATGAATTGTTTGACAGCCAGATTGAATAAGTGCCTTGGGTACTTAAGCTTTAAGAATACAATCTCAAGCCGATCGCATTCTTGTGAGAAGTATGACCAGTCAGAAGATATGTGGTAAGCTCGATCTAACATGGTGGTAATTAGACTGCGCTTGTACCGATTATCCACGTGGCTCTGGTAGTGGAGTAGAAGGCCTGTATTAGTTGGTTTTCCGTAGACCTTAGTCTTGATTCGGGGAGCTAAGTTCAACAACCCAACACTGATGAAAGGAAGCGAGGCATCCCGTTCCACCTCCATAGTAAACTTTGCTGATGGGTGGCAGTGGTTTAGGGTATCAAGAAAAATTTCAGCTGATGCTATATCAGGCATGATGGTAAATGTGTCATCCACATATCGTCGATAATAGGAGGGCAATTTGTCATATAAACCAACACCAGTGTGTTAGAAGATTTTTTGGCCTGTTTTGTTGCACACTGGACTTCATGGAATGCCCGGCCGAGCGACAAATAATTTTTAGCAGACGCCAGAGTTCACCCAAACGTTGGCTTCTTGTCGCAGCTTGTCGCCTCAGGGCACCGCCAGAGCACAGCCTTGACTAGATGTAGGCAAAGGTGTCTGTATGGTGCAGCAATTCACTTCCAATATGGAACCACTAGTTAGCTATACAAAGCTTCACATGTGCATCCTTCGTTGTTTTCTTCAGTTGCGAGGCGTAAGCACCTTTCGTCCTGACCAGCTTCGTATTCCTCCTCTCGTAGACAATCAAATTACCTCTACATGCACAATACGCTGCTACAATCATCCTTAGTTGACAGAAACTTAGCAAAAAGGAGGGCCTAATTTGATACTAAAACGATGGCCTGTTTCATTTTTGAGGGGGTGGGTGGGTGTTTTTTTTTATGGGGAGGAAGGAGTGGGCTTATAGGTCGCTAATGGCAGGAAGTGAGTGGGGGTGGGGTGGGGGGGAGGGGAGGGGGGAGGGATTGGGGTCCTGCAGATGAAAAAAAAAATCCACCAGATTTTAGATCTCCAGAGGTTGGCATGTCTGCAGTTGTAGATTTGTTTTACTAAAAAACAACACATGAGTTACACATGTGATGCTAAATGCTACAAGGTTTAAAAGTTAACCCACTTTCTTATTTCCATGACTCTGGTAATTTGACATCATACATTGTAATCACTGTGATTTACTGATAATTCTGGGCGTTACCTTTTTCTATCCATTTCACTTTCAGCAGCAAAGTGGTAAGTCCTACATGATTGGTCAGGAGACGCAGCACTGAAGTAAAACTTTTTCCCACTGTGTTCTCCTGGAGTAACAGTATAGTCAAGAAGCTTAGCCACACCCAGTGCCACTGTATTGGACATATCAGTGTAGTAATAAAGAAATCCATTCTTCAGTACAAAGTAGCGGCGACGCCAAATCTTGTAGTTGCTTCCTTGCTTGTGTAGGTAACCATGGCAATCAGGGTCTCTTATTGACAGGGCTGGAATGCTGACGTTGTGGACATTTCCTTCCGAAATGTTGAAGGGATTGGACTAACAAGAAAAAGGCAGAAAATCAAAATCTTTGCAGGTTGCGATGCTCTACCAACTGAGCTATGAAGCTACTGATGTTGGGAGCAGGTCAATTATGTTCCCGTGAAAGAAATGAGTGTCAATCATAAAAGAAATAAATCATATTATGAACTGTGGAAATGAAATGAAATGAAGAAATGATCCTTGCAGTTGTGAATGCAATAATGCAATTGTATAAGGAAGCCTGAAAAAAAATTCACTCATTTCTTTCACGGGAACATACGAATCCATGACTTGACCTGCTCCCAACATCAGTGGCTTCATAGCTCAGTTGGTAGAGCATCGCACCGGTATCGCAAGGTCACGGGTTTAAACCCTGTTGAAGTCCTGAATTTCCACAGTTCATAATATGATCTATTTCATCTATCATTCACACTCATTTCTTTCAAGGGGAACATATGAACCCATAATTGGCCTGCTCTCAATATCAGTGGCTTCATAGGTCAGTTGGTAGAGCATCGCACTGGCATTGCGAGGTTACAGGTTCAAACCCCGTTGAAGTCCTGATTTTTTTTCAGGCTTCTTTATGCAATTGCATAAATTGCGTTCACAACTGCAAGGATCATTTATTCATTTCAATTTCCATTCAGGTTTACAATGTTAATTACAGTGTACATGGCTCCTTCCAAAAGAAAACCTCCAACAAGAATATTGTGTCCATGAATAAATGCATGCAAGGATACTTAAATTATACTCGGCTAAAACCTACTCTGAATATAGCCACAAAAGCAGAGACAAATACACATCTAACTTCTCCTGACTTTCTATGGAATGGCAAAGGAGACAAAATTAAGCGCAATGTAATGATCAGTGAGTACGAACATGGCGGACTAAAGATGATTGATGTTAGGCTCTTCACTAAGGCACTAAAAGCAAGCTGGGTAAAGAAGTACCTTGATTCAGAAAACCTTGCTAAATGGAAATTATTTGTGGATTCGCAACTTCAGATTTTCGGTGGCGATATGTTCTTTAAAGCTAATCTGCATAAAAAAGATTTAGAGCTATTTTTTAGGCTATCGGACCCTTTCTTGCAAGAGATAATGCAGGTATGGTCAGAAATCAGCTATGTGGGTAGCATTTCTTCCAACAAGCACCTTCTTTCACAGAGCCTTTGGCTTAACTCTCTTATTCGTGCCGGGAATAAACCAATATATTACAAAACTTGGTACTTGCAGGGAATACTCAAAGTTAATGATCTAATGGAAAATGGAACCAGGTTTTTGTCTTTTACAGAATTTAAACGCCGTTACAATATCAAGCCAAGTTTTCTCTCTTTCTATGGCCTAATATCAGCGATTAAGCTATTGCGCAAAACTTTTCAAGAACATTTCCGTCATGACAATGATGTTGATAGCAGTGGCGCTTTTTTGCAAAACTTTCTGAAGGCAAATAAACCAAACAGATTTATTTATAAAACGCTTGTAGAAAGAAAAAGGAAGAATCCCATCCCATAAACAGCCAGAAGAAATGGTGTGCTGACTGCTCGATTGAAGAGAACAATTCGATTGATTGGGCAGCTGTTTATCAGTCACCTTTTCAGTGTACTAAAATAACTAAACTACGCACTTTTCAATTTAAGCTGCTGCACAGGAGATTGGCGACCAATGACTTTCTTCAGCGAATCAATTTGTCAAACACTAATCTGTGTAGTTTTTGCCAATGCGAAGTTGAGACATTGATTCACCTTTTCTGGAGCTGCACCATCATATCCCATTTTTGGCAGAGTTTTAAGGAACGCATGGTTGCTGAAATTTGAAACCCCGCAATGCTTGCCCGAATTAACGCCATCCTTGGTAATAGGTTTGAAGCCTCACCTATTTAATCATAAACATCATCTGTTTTTATTTTTGATACCAAGAATGTACATCTGGACTTGCAAAACACGCTTCTCTCTCCCAAGGATAGAAGACTTCCCCCCTTTCCTCTCACATTATAACCTCTAAACGAAACTCTTTGTCTTATTGCTTGGTGCGGGCTGGAGCCGTGGACGTGGTATTTGAAGATCGTATGCTTGAGTGGATGTGTGTGTGTGCGTACGAGTGTGTCAAGTGTGCGTGTGTAAGTTTTTTAAGTATATCTAAGTATATATGTTATTTCTTGCTTTATGTATTTATTTTTGTAAATTGATGTATATAATAATTAAAGACAATTCTCTCTCAAAAAAAAAAAAAAAAAAAAAAAAAACACTTCTCCTGGGATTCTGCTGTGTTGAAATCTCCATCGAAAGCAGATGTGTGGCAAAATCAGAGTCTGTGTTCCTTTTAGATCCACGCCAGATTGATCTGCTGAGTTTCTCTGCCTCCAGCGACTCGAGAGAATGCCCAGTCACCGGTCTTCCACAATGTTGCTTTCCAGATTCAAATTATCAAATGATATTTTTCACTATTAACTGCTTTTCTTGATTTACTAAAAACATCAACAGATACTGCAGTGATCATAGGTCACAATTAGCGCAACCAGAGTGACAGATGGCCAGATACAAGAGAAAAACTCAACAGATTGATAGCAAATTTAGTTTCAGCCCAAAGGATTTATTCAAAAATGCTATCACAGCAAGCATATGCAGGAGCAAGAAATCCACTCTTTATGGTGACCGACCGATTAGCTCAGTGGTAGAGTACCGGACTAGCGTGCGGGAGGTCGCAGGTTCAAACCCCGGCCGGACCAACACTCAGGGTCTTTAAATAATTGAGGAGAAAGTGCTGCCCTTGTAACAACATCTGCAAATGGTTAGACTTTCTAGTCTTCTCGGATAAGGACGATAAACCGACATACATGATTGACATACTTGAATCTTTCAATTCAAAACTTTGAAAACAGCATTTCCTTATTAAAATTGCAAATTATTTTTGGTAGTATTTGGCCCCGTCTCACAACTCTTCATAATTGATTCTGTGGGACGAAAAAGAACCCACACACTGTTCAAAAAGAGTAGGGGGTCACGTAGTTCCCGGTGTGGTGGTCTATCTCTCATCTGATGATTAAATGCTCGGAGATATTAGCTGCACAAGCTACTCTAAAATCCGAGGGTAAATAAAGCAATGTATGTATGTGTGTATATGTATGGACAAGAGAAACAGATGCATGCCAAAAAACAAGCCACATGCAGGGTTGTCATTAAGGGCAGGGATCCAGGGATTTTCCCTTCCTTCTTTGAGTAGGAACCCTGGCTACTCTGACTGAAAAGACAAAGCACTGATGCCAGTAAGGAACAAGAATTCCCAGCTACTTGTTTTTCTTTCCCGCCTACAGAAAATATTAGTGACAATAACCCTGACATGCTCATGAAATGAAGTCAAGGCAAACTAAAATATATCTAAGCAATGAAAATGTAAAGCTTGTGGGATGTGGCTGGAGTGACAAGGATACTTCACAACTTAATGTGATCAAGAAAGCTGAAGCCACTCTAAGGGCACTAAGGCCACAAGGTGGCAGGCATTGCCCCTTAAACCTACCAAAGTAAAGCTTGAGCCCAAGCATTAGCAGCCATGGACAGCTGTTTCGGCCTTGTTAGGCCTCATCAGCATGCTTCTTTAGCTATGCCATGCTGATGAGGCCTAACAAGGCCTAAACAGCTGTCCATGGCTGCTAATGCTTGGGCTCAATCTTTACTTTGGTAGATTTAAGGGGCAATGCCTGCTACCTTGTGGCCTTAGTGCCCTTAGAGTGGCTTCAGCTTACTTGATCACATTAATTTGCGAAGTATCCTAAAGTATATTCTAAACCTTAGCGTTGACCAGAATGACTTTTGTATGACACAGACAAGTAAAATTACTGACAGAAAAGAACAATGATTTGGTGACATTGTGACACCATTTCCAAGTTCAAATGCATTAATAAAAAATAAACTGTCAGAAAATATTTTTCGTTCAAGATTAACATACTTCTTAATTAAAAATAATAATATGCAATGTCACGCAAATAGTTTTGTTTGAATTGAGTCCGACTGGACATTGAGAGATGGTGTTAATTCTCTAATTAGCATTTCATGCATGAGATTGCATATGTAATTAAGATGTTAAACTTGAGCAAACAATTTTCTGACAGTTTATTTTAATGCATTTGAACTTGAAAATGGTGTCATGATGTCACCGAGATGTTGCTCTTTTCTGTCGCTAATTTTTACTTGTCTATGTTTTACAAAACCCTTGCTTATAATGGCCCTCCAAAAGTAATACTTTCTGAACAAAAATCGGTAACAATAAGGGTCCTTACTCGGAAACTCTGCAGATGCCACGCACCTCTCATTAACCTCTTATTTCATTGGTTCTTATTACCACGCAGTTCCATTATTTCAGGGCTAGGGTCCATTGTTTCTGTTGTTTGTTTATTGTTTTCTCAGCCAATCTTGTGAACTGTTCCGAGAGCTGCGTGGCGCCTCAAACTCTGGTTGGAATATGAAATGGTACATATACCATTCCATTTGGAATGTTTCAGAAATTACAGCTCATCGGCTTAATCAATGCATTTTTTTTAATTTTATTTTAGTTTTGAGCTTTCCCACTGATGCTAGTACAAATGTGATTTGTTCATTATTGCATTTTGGACAATCTGCAGTACTGTAACTTACACCTAAAATTTCCACCTGGATGGTTGTGTAAATGGTAAGCACCCTAGACATGTGAACAGTAACCAAGCATGTTAAAAGGTTTTGGAAAATAACACTTACATCTTTAGCAGATTCTTTAGCTGCATTCATCATGGAAACCATCCATTTCTTCATCTCAGACTCACTTGCGGCACACATGTAGTACGTTCTTGCCCCACCCTTAGTCAACTTGAAGCAGTGGTTTTTGTTTACTTCTGGTGCTTTTGACACGGAGTAGTTTGACATGATGATAACACCACATGGCACTTTGTCTTTTGAGTTTTTGTAGTAATAAAGGCAGTTATCACTTCGAAGAACACACCTAGAAAAGAAAGGAACACTTCAAAAATTGAATACAATAATAATAATTTGTTAATACATAATGAATTCGAACTCTAAAATTTTGATTTGCTTCTAAAGTTGCTTTGGGATATCCACAGCCGCTACACAAACAGTGGGAATTTAACTGCCTTCTGGTTACATATTTTGATCAACTAATAGATGTATCTCTTTGTTGTTTTCCATTGATAAGACAATTGAAGGGCTTCCAGCAAAAGGAGCAAATACTGCTTTTTGACCTTAAGTCCAAATCTCTATAAATTTGCTCTTCTTTGGCATACAAACTGGTTATGGTGTCAGAAACAAAGTTCTGCACTTATTTTGTGATTTAAAGGCCTGGATTCAGCAAATTAGTATATGAAAATCAAGTATCAAGGATTGATCTTGAGAGTAGAGTATCAAGACACTCAAATAATTTTTTGAGAATCTCAGTTGGTTTTCGAGGAAACCATAAATTTCTCAAACCTCAAACAACAAGACAGAATAAAAGTGATTTTCACATTGAACTAAAAAACTACAAGATTAAGGCTTCTTCAGCCACTAGCTGTGGGTTTTTGCTTGCAAACCTCCAACTTTTTTGTGTGTAAAATTTGTTAATAATTTGTACTGCTGTGTGGAAATAAAGAAACCTTTGAAACTTTTGAAGTGTGAAATACCCTTGCTAAAGCAGTATACTGACTGATTACTGCATATGATCATACTTGAATCTTTCTGGTCAAAACTTCGAAAACAGCTTTCCCAGTGAACTCTTTCTTTGAGCACACTCTGACAGGCCCTGCGAATGTTAGTTTTCCACATTTTCTGACAACTGATTTTGGAACATAATCGCATCTTCTTCTGAGAGATTACTTGTTCACTAAACCCACTTTGAAAATGAAAGGAACTAAACTACAAGATCACGACAATTTTTGGCTGCTGTTTCACATGCTAAAAATATCCTTGCTAAAGCAGTATGCTGTGTATGATTCTACACGTACTTGATTGACATACTTGAATCTTTCAATTCAAAACTTTGAAAACAGCATTTCCTTATTAAAATCGCACATTATTTTTGGTAGTATTTGGCAACAAAGAACAAACTCTTTCTTCAAGTAGCTGACTTTGACAGCTGCCAGTAAAACTGTAAACTTGAGTCCTATCATCTTTGCTTCAATGTTTCGGAAGATGCCATTTTAAAATACTACTCCACTCGAAAACAGAAGATCACAAACAAGAAGAGTTATGAGTTATGAGTAAAAAGTTCTTTGTTTTCTTGTCTCAAAACTTGATGCACTTGACTCGATATTTGATGCACTTGACTAGAAACTTGATACACTTGACTTGATCCTCACTGCTTAAAGCTTTTGAATACCAAGCTAAAGATTGATGGAAGTGAGATTATTATACACTAGTGACCCTGGGGCTGTGCCCCACATTAGAAATAAATTATCATCTCATATTTAACACACATTCATGAAAATAATAACATTATAATATAGTGTATAGTTACATTGTAGCACTGATGCAACTGAATTTTCATAGCTTTTTATGAGGAACAATTCAAGGGGTTCTCTAAGGTGGCTGAATTTTTTGACAAACTGTTATTATGTCACTCATAACCTGATTTAATTAACAGATTTGTGTGTGATGAATAATATTTTCTGATCGCCTTCATTTCAACTAGTCAATCAAACCACAGTAACATACATGTGCACCAATTGTGACCTTTCTACTTCTCTGGGACATTCAACAGTCTTTGGATGGGAACTAGTTTTACTGACAGAAAAAGAACAGGATTTTTGTGCAATTATATTCAATCTGCAAGCCAGGAATTTAAATTCTCACCATCTTTTTCTCCAGTTTTTAGGTGTCAATCCTGTACCACCCAGTTTTAGCAGGTGTCCTTCAATGTAATCTATTTGAAATAAAATAAAAAAGGATGTCACAGAAATACTCACTGAAAACTAATAACATGATTAAAATACCCCTTGAGGAATGAAACAGAGATGGCTGACCAAAAAAGTTTGATAAGCGCTTGTCACAAATTAATAAAAAAAACAAGAGAAAGAAAGTAAACACATATACATTAAGTACTGTAATTGTTTTGTAAGAAGAGAGCTTGTGAGAAAAACAATTCTAAGAAGTGATTTTCACAAGTTATTCTATATCCACTAGCTGCACCAGCTGTAGATAAAAAGATTAGTGAAGAGACATCATTCTGTAATGGTAGGCATGGTCCACCTGATATGCAGACCTGTACCCAGGATTTGGAGTATTAAGGATACATTGCTTAAGAAATGAAAACAATTTAACCTCTTGTTGACAGCGACACACAGTTATGCCCAGTAAACTAACTGCCTATAGGAAATTTAATCTGCTCAAAAAAGGCACCTTATTTGAGGCCACTGTCATGACCCTAGACATGATCAGCCTGCAGGAGATTGGGACTAGGGGCAAAAGTACCTGTACCTTAATAATTATTAATTCAAACATTCATTCATTATATAATTTGCATGTGACTTTCTTACTATTAATGGCAGTTACAAGCCTCCAGACGTCATAACTGTTTTAGGCAACACTTTCGTGACACAAGGCATCATTCACATGACAACAATATTTTGAAGACTGACAGTGGTTTGGCAAAACTTACCCTTTGCAGGAGATTTCCCATCAGCAGTATCCCTTTTGTCATAACTTACTTTGAAGTCCTTTTCTGATACAGTTGAGGAGTCAGACGACAGGCGCTCTCTGTCCAATTCTAAAAGTAAGGATTTCCTATGACATACAAGGGAATTTGGGTGATCAGGGTCAAATGTAGCATCCTCATCCTCGTCACCATAATCAGAGGGCACGTCAGAATCTATCCCTTCATCTGACCCAGTTGGAGATGCAGGACGACTATTGGAACTTTCCTCAGTGTTCAGTGAATCAAGGCTTTTATTTTCTGATATTCCACTCTCATCAGTCATGGTAATTTCAATATCCGGCACGGCCATGCTGGCATTTGCGACTTCACTGTCAATTTTGTTGTCTGTGTCAGACTTTTCCAAGGGGGCTTTTTCACTATTTTTTACCTCCTCCAGTAATGTTTTTCTAGGTGATTCTTCAACGCTAGTCTGTGATTTCAAGTCTCCTTGATTGCTAATTTCTTGTATATCTGACAGTGCACCTCCTTGAAAATCACCTTGAACATCCGAAGGCAGACCTCCTACTTCATGGCCCTCAACTTGACAATCTTTATTACTTGGGGCATCTTCTTTCACCTCTTCTGGTGATCCAGCAGAGGTCTCTGTGTTGGCATGCTGTAATTCTGCAGTGTCTTGTTCCTCTTCTTCAAGTGTCACAGCAGGGCTTTCAACATCATCTCCATTAGCTTTTTCACTTATGTCCTGAAGTTCACTCATCATATCGTTGGGAGAAAGCTCATTAGTTGGTGGTACATCATCAGGGGAAGCCATATCTGATACACACAGATCTGTTATTGCATTTTGCGCACCAGCCTCACATCCAGCTTGTTCTTTGCCAGTTTCACAAACAGGGGTATCAGACCCTTCTACAAGTGCTTCTGAGTGTTGCAATTTGACCTCATTCCCATCAACATCGTCCCTTTCTTCAGCCTCTGTAACAAGACTCCCAGGATCAAGCTCTTTATTTTCATCGTCAAGCCATGCACTCTCCTTTGCATCGTCCTTCACTTCTTCTCCGTCATTACTTTCATCAATTTTATTTTCACTGTTTACCACTTTGAACTCTGAAACAGCAGTTGACAGAAGCTGCTCCAAGCCTGCTAAGTTCTCCATTGCCCTTGACAACCTCTGTGCAACATCTACTTTAGGTGCATTTGGATCTCCATCATTAGGTAAACTACATTGCCCTGTGGATGATTCTTTGTGATCTGATGGCCCGGGACTGGCTGCACTTTGATCTTTCAGATCAGCTGTTTCCTGTCTTTCTTTCACATCAACTGTTGCTCTTTCTCCTTTGTCTCCAGAGCTTTCTTCTAAAAGTTCAGTTTCACTATTTCGTTGTTCAGTTCTTTCATCTTCATTTGAAATACCAATAGCAGGACTAGATGTCTCTGACTTACCAGCTTTGGCACAAAGTTCTTCAGCTTCCCTTTCATTAGTAACTGGATTTACCGTCACTTGCTCCATGTTTTCCATTGGTTCACCTGTGACACTTTGCACAGGGTCAACATCTGAGGCTGACTGATCACTCAAAGGAAAAGCTCCTTGAGACTCTCCTTTTACTGTACCCTCACTGACTGGGGAACTGGTGCTTTCAGTTGCAACCGCAGTTGCTCCAACTTCAAGTTTTTCAGGTTCTTCGACCTGTACATTCCCCTGTAAATCTACAGTTTCATTTTGATTACATCTTCCATTCTGAAGATCAGATAGAGAAGTATCTACTGCATGAGTGTCATTCTGATCAAGTGTTCCATCTGCATGGTCATAGTTGTGAAGGTTAGGATCATTTGCAATCTCCATAAAGGAATCAAACAGTTCGTCGGCAGTAGCATCTTCAGTAGGTACGCACTCTTGCTCGCCACTTTCCTTGAGGTCTTCTGTAACAGCTAAATTATTTGTACCACTGATGTCACTTGCAGACATTACTGGTTATGATGATGTCAAATCAGGAAACTATGGGTGCCATACAAGATCAAAGCCAGTCCAACCCTACAAAAGCCAGGAAAAAGAACCAAGTTAATTCTAGCTACAGTATGTCCTTGTACATGTCTGTACATTAGAATGTCTATTCTGATAGAAATAAGAATGACCACCTTGTAATAACGGCAGCCCTCTTTATGTAACTTCTGAAGTAGGGCTCATAACTTAAATAATACTGACAATTATTGTCAGTGGGCAAGGCTTGTTTGGGGGCAACAACAAAGAAGGAGACTCAGGGCTGAGCTCTAGCAGTGCCCGGTGGCCCCTGGCAACTTACTTTTGCCTTTGACAACTAGCGTGACAATTTTGGTGAGTTTTGACTCGTAAACAATGCAATCGGTGCAATATTTTGTCAGCAGGACCGGGGTGGATCGACACTTATGAAAAATATCTGTGTGGCCATTATACAAGAATTACCCAGAATTCCATTGGGTCACATGGGTACAGGTGTATCTGTACCATGCACTAAAGAAGTGAGCAGGAAAATGTGGAACAGACTTCAAGAAGTGGAGTTGAAGTTTGCTCCCAATGTAGACATTTAGCTTCAAAAGATATTTTTGTCCAAAAAACTTCAAGGCAAAGTTGTGCATTTTTGGTGTTGTCAAAGGGCAGTCAAAGCCAACATTTTTGGTTTTGCAACAAAAAGAAATGGTCATATTCAATGAAAATTAGGAGTTATGATCAGTTTATGGAGTGATAAAGTCTACGCTATATAAGTTCTAAATTATTATTATATTATTATTACTGACAGTCATACAGTACATGTAACTGAGTATTTGGCAATAAGAATGGTTCATTTCAACCATAGCACGGCATTTGGAAAAGTTACAGGTTTTCAAAGCACTAATAGTGTTTCTGATGTACTGAGTACGTCAAAAGGGCGATGGCTTAAGAGTATGTATGTATGTATGTATGTATGTACATGACATGATCAATGCTTCTGGGATCAAAAGTCAAATGAAATGAACAAAATGATGAGCTGTTCGCATTTCTCATAAAACATGTATCTTGGACAACTACAGCATAAAGGAGGATAACTGCTTGTCTGTGGCTTGCCGGCTCGCTAGTCGCTTTACTGCTTTAAGAACGAGGTACATGTAGATATACAGCACTGGGCAAATGTAAGTTGGCAGTCTCTTTCGAGTCTCGATTCTCGACTCGATCCTCAATCCTCAATTCCTGTGAGAATCAAGGATCAAGCATTGAGGAACGACTATTGAGAATGAAGACAACAAACGAGAATTGCAAGAATTGAGAAACTAATGAGCTTGCTGCATGACTGATTACTCAACAGACTAATCCCCAGGCTCACCGCACATATGCAACTGGGAATACAAGTGAAAGATTAACCCGCAAACATTTCACTGATGCACAGATATTTCCAAACAGCATGTCAGCATTCGTCGAGCTTAGTTTGCAGTAAACAATGTGGGTTTAATTCAATTCTAAGAACTCTTGCTAATATGGCGACCTCTCACGTGAAAATGTTCCTTATGGCAAGCGAACAAATAAGGGACGGCTAGACAAGCAGAAGAAATGTTTGATCAAACGGCGAACTGCTCTTTTCACATGCATCACTTCGCCACATTCCTCTGGGTGAGACGGCTCCGATTTGCGATCTGTGGAAAAATTAAATATATCAGCCGTTCAGAGCAAAAGGTTTTCCAACAGAACGATGGAAACTTTTGACACAAATAAAGCCGCATTCTTGAAGCCATTTTCAGTGATGGAAATGATTATTTGTAATGAAAATAGTGCAATCTAAAAATACTTTTGAGTGGCGCCATTGCATCTAGCCACAATGTAAACACAAGTTAGTTGTTCATCCTCATTATTGAAATCTGCTTTTTATTTTCAATCCAAATGTTAGAAATTATAATTATGCTCGCTTTTATGAAAAAGAAATGTAGAAATATGAGAAACATAATTTGCGTTACATTACCCTGCCACTTTGACCTTGTCACTGAAAAACTGTTAACAGCGCTCTCAAATTACTTTCCTTCGAGTGATGCTCGATCCAGTGCAATAGCCACTACCAACGCTACCACTTTTTCTTTTTAAACAGTTCCTATTGTTGTTTCATCGAGGAGTAAACCGCTTTCTCGAAACTTGAATTGCATTATGTTTGAGCCCCAGCGCTAGCTGTTAATTGTGTTTCATGGTAAAATTCTATTTTTTGTGTTGGTACCATTTTTAGGTACCAACACAACACTTTTTTAGGTTTTGTCAGGTAGCTGTGTTTATAGCTATTAGGGAGCTAAGCAACGACATCAGCGATGGCAGCGAAAACGCCACAAAACAATAGGTTTAATGAGCAAAAACAATAGTTTTGCACGTGCATTTTAAATTTTGAAACATTTCTTTGCCGTCCTCTGCAAAACAAAAAAGTGAAATGACCAAATTCAAGGTTTTGTTGATAACGTGAACACACGACGGCGAATTTTTCATTCAGTTTTCTTAACTTGAGCACCACTCCTACCAATTTGGTTCCTGGGTAGTTCGCCGTTTCTGTAGAAGTTGAACGAGTTAAAATAATGGCGAAGTAGCACAAATAAAATAAAGTTATATTTTCAAGTGATGTTTTCATTGGTGTTGCCGTCGCCGCTGCTTGAGTTCCCTAATCAGTTAACATAGGAACTGAATGCAGCTCACTGGTGTTTTCTTGTACAGCTAAATGGAACTCATGACAGTGAGGACGAACCCCCAGACTTGCCATTTTTTACATGGAGGTCGAAAAAGTGCAAAGACAAACCGTCATGTTCAAGCAATTGCGAGTCTATGCAATCGACAGATAGCGCTGAGAGTAAGGTACATAACAACAATTAAAATACAGTAGCCCATGTTATTAAATTTGTGCATGTTAACATGTTGTATTGGACTTTCACGTGCTTCTGCTTTTTTTGTCTTTGTAGATGCGAATACGAAGTACCATTTTACAACAGTTGAAAGACAGTGTCTTTTCGGGGTGTTCAAGCACTGCTTCCATAAACAAAAATTCCACGTGCCGATGCATGGCCACACTGTTTATCGGTCTTCCGATGGTACCCGCTTTCACTTTTCCAAATTTAAAACTTTTGAGACATATCATTCAATTGTTCTTGGTGACATCCTCAAAGCAGCTGCTACCTCATCTACTTGATATCCTAGACTTTCTTTCATCCAAATGGCTCGCCATCGTAGATCTTCACTGTACGGGCGAGGCATAGCTGATTTTGATGAATTTATTCAGAAAAATATCCCACATAACCTTGCGGTCTTGTCTTGTAGTTTTATGCTTTGTTCCGACAAAGTTAATTGAAATAGCTGTATACCAGAGAGTGGCTCGGTGGTTCGCCAACTCAACAGTCCCTTTATTGCTTTAAGAATGGGATAGATATATTGGAGAGTGGCTTGGTGGCTCTCCAGCTCAGCAGTCACTTTTGTGCTTTAAGAACGAAATAAATAATTTATACTAGAGAGTGGCTTGCCAGTTTGGCAGTGGCTATGACTGGCAAGCCGCCTTGCCACCAAGCTATTCAAGTTGACTGGCAAGCCACCAAGCCAGGAAAAATAAAACCCTACAAAACTGGCCCTGTATTGGCCCTGTTAGAATGGAAGAAAAGTTACTATTTACAGTACTCTACAAAATAGATAATCAGATTCATAATTTGATATTCAACTTTGCATTACTGTATTAAATGTGTCATGCACTTTATAGATGAACCCATTGATTTTGGTCTGGGACTCATTATTTTTCCTAGGGTCTCAGGGACTCACTAATGACAATTTGTAACAAAATCACTGGAAGTGGTCTCAAATTCAAGCTTAAGCCATTCCAAAAAGTACATTTTTTCAGTACGCTTGTATACAAGTGCTCAGTTGGATCTTTACGCAGACGATACGACTGTCACCGCTTCTGAGGATGTGAAAAACTTAGCCACCTTAAATTCATCACTAAATAAGTCTGTCTCTGAAATTCAATTATGGGCTTCAGCAAATAAGCTCCCATTAAATGAAGACAAGACTAAAGTACTTACGATCACTGGAAAAAGATGCGTGGCTAACATAAATGGAAGGGACATAGATGTTATCATAAATGGACCACAGCTCAGTAATGTGGATTGTGCTCCCTTATTAGGCGTAGAAATTGACAGCAAATTGTCATTTAATGAACATATTGAGAAAGTATGTAAAAAGTTGGCCATCAGAATCGCAATACTGCGTAACATCTGAGGCTGTCTACCTCTTAAACAGCGACTTCAGTTTTATAATAGCATTATTCGCCCTGTTATGTCTTACGCTAACGTTGTTTGGGCAAATTGCGATAGAGTCGGTTTATAGGGTCTTAAGATTGCAAAAACGTGCGGCACGCGTTATTTCTTATGCCGATCGCATGGCACCATCAGTTGCTTTGTTTAACAAGCTAAGTTGGATTCCGTTTTATGAGCAACATAAGATAGATAAATGCATAATTAATGTACAAGTGAATTAATGGGTCTTTGCCGAATTATCTAAATGAACACTTCATTTTGAATAATAAGCGGCACTCCCGCAACACTAGATATTCAAGCATTAATGCTGTTTGTCCTAAATATAGAAGAGAAACAGAGGGAGGACGCTCTTTCGCTGTTTTGGCAACAAGACTGTGGAACAGTATACCAATTGAAATTAGGAAATTAGATTCTGTAGCATGTTTTAAAAAGAACATGTTTGCCAAGATTTTTAAGGAACAACGTTTGCATCATTTTATCATTTAATAATTTTTTTTTCTTAATATCGTATCTTGTTATATTTTAAATGTATATATATTTTAGTTTACTATATTTATTAGATTGTAAATAGTTGTGTATTTTATGAGGGCCACAAGTTTATTAGCCTTTGGCTATTAAGTGCTACCCTCTTTAAATAAAGGCTTTACTTACTTACTTACTTACGCTAACTCATATCATTGCTAGAAAATGAAAAAGCTTTGAGATTGAACTTGTTGGTGCTCAACTTTCCATTTTGGTTTGCACCGTTGTCTCATAGTAATGCAAACTGGAAAGCAAGCAGTTACACGTTCCACCTCAAATCCACTTCATTTGCTAACAAATGATATGAATTGCTAAGAACTATGCTTTTTGAATGGCTCAAGCTTAAATTTGAGAGCATAGTCTAATGGATTCAATTGACAAGTGTTGTGTAAGTAAATTATGAACAATTAGACACTTACTTTACCTAAACCCTACAAGGTCAGCTACATGACCCGACAAATTAATAGAAAATTTATTATGCATTGATGGGAGCAGCGAGAATTTGACCTGTTGGAATTCCTTGCTGATACCCTGCCTAATAAAAACTTATCCTGTTAGCATAAGTTGGAATTTATTTTGTTGTAATTATCCAAAGGTAACTAATTAATGATCAATGATATCAATGAGTAATCAATGGGTAATCAATGAGTATTTAACATTACTGATTAGTCATTGATTATTGATGATGATCAATGAGCAATCAATGACCAGTAATTTTGTGGCCTATCAATAACCAATCGATGTCATTGATTATATTATTATGTGCTCCACATCTATTATGCAAGTAGTACTAAATAGCCTTGACGGGAGAACCATCATGTTCTGGCTCAACAATGTCTGTGTGCTACTGAAGTAATTAAGTCTGATGCTTCAGATGTCGTCATTGTAGGTTAAATCAAAGCAAAATTTTGCAGCTTTCCATGTGGTACCTTAATGTAGGGAAAGGCTGCAGATCAACATGTGTTGATCGTTAGGGCTTTGAAAACCTACAACTTTCCCAAATCCTTTGCTATGGTTGAAATGAACCATTTTTATTGCCAAATGCTCAGTTATGTAGTCTATATCACTCCGTAAAGTTCCCTGCTAGCAGAGGCCTCTTTTCCTTGTATTCAGCGTGCTGGAGAAAAGAGACCTCTGCCATGGGTCGAAATGGTCTGTGTTGAGCATGCGTCGCAGTTTCTTAGCGACCGAACCATCATGTAATGTTTTTAGCATGTGATCAAATGACAAACAATACATGGAGCATGCGTTTTAAAACCTCCATCCACGAACTCGGACGGCGGCTTAATCAAAGGCAGTTTCGACCCATGGCAGAGGTCTCTTTTCTCCCGCATGCTGAATACAAGAAAAGAGGCCTCTGCTAGTAGGGAATCCATAAAGTGACCAAAACTCCCAATGACCCTTTGTTTTGTTGCAAAACCAAAACTGTTGTCTTTGAGCGCCCCTTCACAACACCAAAAATATGCAACTTTGCTTTGAAGTTTTTTGGACAAAAATATCTTTTGAAGCTAAAAGTCTACATTGGCAGCAAACTTTGACTCCACTTCTTGAAATCTGTTCCACATTTTCCTGCTCACTTATTTAGTGTGATGCGGATAATGCTTTTGATTTCACTTGCACTCACTGGTCTGTAATTTTCGCCATTGTGGCCCAAAGGAATTCTGGGATATTCTTGGATAATGGCCGCATGGCAGTCCGCCAATTTCCATTTCATATATTTTTTAGAGCTGTGTCAAGCCATCCAGTCCTGATGGCAAAATATTGCACCAATTGCATTATTTACAAGTCAAAACTCGCCAAAATTACCATGTGAGGTCCAGGAATCTACTCACAGGACGGCTAAAAACACAACTTCACTTCGTGAATCACCATGACTCAATCAAAACCTTTCGGCGGCTCACTTGGTGTGAAATTGCTTCTCACCTCTGTCTACTCTCAGAGGATTACCTCTACCCACCAACCCAGCTTTATGATGCCAGACAGGGGGCTTCTGAGGTGGAAAATGGCTAGAAAAAGACACTTACTAATCAAATACCTGCCAAATTGTTAGCTGCAGTTGACCACTCAAAACAAGTGACAGCTGGCATGACATGCGCGACAAGGAAGAATTAGAGTCTTCGGTGTTGTGGACCAGCAACATTGCCATGGTAACCCCTTATATGGAATAGAAAGGTCATCTTGACCTCTTACCCTCAAAATTGCAAAAAATGATGTGCAAAAAGTTGGTAGTGATGAGGTTAACAGATTGCTTAGGGTCCAATATTTTGTCAGTGTTTCAGTGAATGAAAGGACAAGTTTTGCATCGTGAACATGCACATTTAAAGGTGCCAGGTTGCTCATTTCTTTTGAATGCACTTCTGACTAGAAAGTTGCCTACATTTGTCTTATTTGAATGAAGTCAGTGGTGGTTGAGAAAAGATTTTAGCAGTTTCGGGATCATTTTGCAGTATTAAAAGTTATTGAGAATGATGGTTTTAGCTGGGTTAGAAAGGACTGAACGCAACTTCCAGTGCTCAATTTGCCATTCATGTGCCTTGAAGTTGGTTTTATTTCAGTCTTTATTTCCAATTTGGTATGGTTTGTGTAGTTACAAGATTACATACATGACTACCGGTAATCAATGTCATCAATGAGTAATCAATGCAATCAATGACTAATCGATGACTGAAAATTTTGTGGCCTATCGATTAGTCATTGATTACTCATTGATCATCAGCAATAATCAATGACTAATTAACTGATTACCAATCGAGTACCTATTGATTACTCATTGATTTCACTGATATCATTTATATCATTGATTAGTTACATCTGGAATTATTTGCTACACTGCATTCTTAATCGTTGTGTCTTTGATTATTCACGAATGCACAAAACAACTGTTGATGAACACTTACAAGCAGGGATAGAAGAATTTTCGCTGACTTTCACTGATGGCAAATCAATTTCACTGATCATCCAAGACAAATCCTTATTTATAGAATACATTCCTTTTTAGCTCGTGGAGAACTATCGCGATGGTTGGGGAATCAGGATGTCAGGCGTAAACAATGGAAAATTTATAATCGATTTCTGATCGTCTAAAGTTCGGCACGCACTTTCATGCATTCGTTAAATGGTCATTAAGAATGCTCTTATTCCTCAAGTACATTCAAGGGACAAACAAACTTTATTCTGTCCTGTAATTCTCTGCTATTCAAAAAGCTTTCGGTCACTATTAGGTTGTTCTGACTTTGGTTAAGCTTGTGTTTCGTGTACCGGGATCACTAATTTGTTCATTACAAAAGGCAATTAAAAATTGTTTAGCTATTCCTGAGCATTGAGACGGCTCAAGGGGATGATTTAGACACCCGTTCTAGGAATTCTCATATGCTCAAAGACTCTTCGTGGTTGCTGTGTAAAAATTTTCGTTTTCATTCGCTGACACTTTATGTTTTCACGTATTCAAATGC
>JAEMWC010000794.1:352500-367500 GCA_016490735.1 Pachyseris speciosa
TCTGGCTGGTTGCGGTGGCGCGAGTGGGCTCTGTCGAAGATTGGTGTTCCCGTTATTCCAGCAAAACCTTTGCATATCGCATTGTTTATCTCCGAGCTAGCTAAGCGTTCTTCCAAGAATAACATCGGTGTATCTTCTATAGAATCTGCCGTTTATGCTATTAAGTGGGGCCACGCAATGGCCGGTTTTGAGGCTTGTTCTTTTAGCCATCCCTTAGTAAAGTTTGCGTTAGAAGGCGCCAAAAGAAGGCTTGCCCGACCTGTTCAGCCTAAGGAGCCGCTGTCGGTTAGCACCGTACAGGCGATTGCTACGCATTTTGCCTCAAGCACTTCACTTTCCGATCTTCGTTTTTTATTTATTCTTTTAGTTGGTTTTGCAGGCTTTTTTCACATTGACGAGATAAGGAATATAGCACTGCGTGATGTCTCAATACATAGTGATCATATGTCAGTTTATTTGCCTCAGCGCAAAAACGACCAGTATAGGGAAGGCCACACCGCTTTTCTCGTTAGAACCGGCAAGGTTACTTGTCCTGTAGCTGTGACCGAGCGGTTGGTTGAGCTTTTGCCACAGTCTTCCTCTGCCTTCCCATTAGTTCGCAGAATTGTCAAAGCCAAGTCTAAGGAGTATTTTCATTGTAGTTTGGGTGTTTCTGTTTCCACTTTAAGGGGGGAATTTAAGAAGCATATCAGACCATTTGTTAGTGATATTTCTAAGTACGGCACACATAGTATGAAGTCTGGCACGGCTTCAAACCCGGCTTGTAGGAAAATAGCTGGTGACTTGTTAGATATTCATGCTGGTTGGAGGTGTGAATCCAGTAAGCACAGATATATTAAGCATGTTCTTAGCAAGCGTTTAGCCGTACCTAAGGAACTTTCCATTTAGTTGTCTATGATATTCGTATATATATTTTATCCTTATATCATTATATATTTTCCAGTATTCGTTTGCGATTGTTTAATCGGAATTAGATTTTCGCTTTTGCTGGCTTTGTAATTTTGAGTAATTTATTTAATATATAGAGTCCTGGCGGGGACGTAAGATGTGCCTGGCCCGTCTCAGATTTCCTGTCCTTTTTTCCCTACTGGGTTTTTTGGGGCAGGTTTTTTCTGCCACCCTGGAACGCTTACATGTAGCTTTAGTTTAATTACCTTTGCTGTAGCTATGTTCATTTTGACTATCATTAAAGTGGGTTATGGCGTTACTCCCAGGCCATATCCAATATTCTCCAGTATTTGTTGGCTATTTTCGTTTCTTGTTTTTCTATTAACTTCTGTTAAGTGCAGAAGCTAGTTGCTTGCAGGTATCAAGACTTCATGATGTCTTTTCTATCACCAGGCGAGCAGGCAAACACTCGAGCGTATTGCGATTAAATGGAACTCAGTACCAATCAAGCTGACCTCAACTGCGTAAGTTTCATATCAGTGAAGCGATGTTTTAACCACCAAACTTTATAGCTACTCACTTCACATCATATACAATAAGTCCCTGTCAATCAATTTCATGTCTAGTTTCAGTAATCCAAGCAGGAAAAACTGTGCTAAGTGACGTGCTGAATGTGTATTTTGGCCCGAGTTTTCTCGAAAATTTGAGCACAAAAAAGCGAAAAAAATATAGGGCAATGTTTTCTAATGTATCAAAGGCCACATGAAAAAATTCAGCTCATTTGGACGACATCGGCAAAATGGCCAAAATCGTCACTTACGCCCTTCTTCCACTGGGGCTTCGACAAACACTGATCCCCTGTTTACTAATCCCCCACTGATCCCCTTACTGATCCCCTATAAAATTCACTGGAAAAAGTAAAACAAAATCAAAAATGATCTGAGGTTGAATCAAGTTCAAGGATAAATTCTGGCTTACCTCAGAGTTCAAAGATGGCGGAAACTTGGTCCGACAGGGCAACTAGCTACTTTCTGACTCGTTTCACCGTCATTACAAGTACCCCAGTTCTCTTCTAGGATAAACGAGCGCAAAATCAATTTCCCTGGCTTAATGCACAATTTCCTGACTTTTTCCTGACCGTGCAGCATGAATTTGTCAGTGGAGTTAAATTTTGTTAAAAAGACTTGTAAGCTTAATCGAAAACGTTTATTGGATGCACTGAATATGACCTAGGGAGCAACTACAGCTCCAAGCTCCCTTAACAAATAATGCTTTTTGTATTTGCAACAGTTTTTCTTTGTAAGAAAAAGCTTAAGCTTAAGTGATGGACAGTGGGCTTGGCATCAATTGAAACTTTCATGTCATTTCCTGCACATCGGATGAAGTTTTCAATATGAGTTCAGTTTCTTTCTTTGAAAAAAACAAGCCGGAAAACAAATCTTCATAAGTATCCAGCTGCGAATATAAACTTATGCACACGTTTGATCAATAGCACGCTTTGAATTAATTCCAGAAACGTCTACTAATCTGTTTTGTCTTGATATATTAATCGGCGTTTTTGCTATAATATGCATGTTGATTACAAATCATCCCAAACTCACTTCAAAGTATCAGACTCTACTGCTGGGTTCAAGATTCAGAAATACATGTTAGCTCAAAGAAATCGAGGAATTCATTCACGTTCACGCACAAAATCAAAATCGCCAGACACACGCTTAGCAAAATTCAAGACAAACGAATATCAAGACGTTTGATCGTCTCATCGAGAAGGCAAAGACTGAGGTTTCATCGATGATTAGCATAAGAATCTAATCTTCTAAATCAATTATGACTAAAAGGTAAAACCATTTTGAGAAATGGCCGAAGGAAAAAACACTTTTCATGGAAATGGTTTCCCAGTCGATCAAGTATTGCGTCCTACCTCTTGATTCAGCTCCCTTCAGCAGATCAAAACACCTTCGCACTCCTATAATAATGGTCTTAATTCCGGCCAAATCCTTTCCTTGTGACGTGCTAAATAATTTAAAAGCTTTAGCACTGATTATAAATTACTCGAAAACTTCGACACCTTCATAGTCTTTATGCATATCCAGTGAGATGAAAACACCGCGACAACCTTTTCACTGCATACGGGAAGTCAAGCACGATATGAGTCCTGAGCTGTCAATCACTTCCTTTGTAAGTTGAAAACCGCGCCGACACTCTGAAAGAGGCGGGAAACTCTTGCCAGAAAAAAACAAGAAGCAGGCGTTGGGTATTTCAATTTATCAAAACGCACATTTACAGAACTGTTGCATAGAAGGTAACAAAGACACTACCGTAAAAGCTCTATTAATAATGTGCTGAATGACCTTGGCCAAGCGGTTATCTTTACCGCTTGTGATACAGATGTTCCGGGTTCGATTCCGCTATCGACACCTTTTATGGGGGGAGCAGGGATGGCGTAGTGGTAAGAGCACTCGCCTTCCATTAATGTGGCACTGGGTTCGATTCCCGGTGGTGACGCCATAAGTGGGCTGAGTTTGTGTTGGTTCTCGACCCTGCTCCGAGGGTTTTTTCTCCGGGTACTCCGGTTTTCCTCCCTCAGCAAAAACCAACATACAGCTTATTCGAGCTGGTTGTAGGCTGTGCTCCAAGGTCATACATGGACCGTATAGCGGCTGCCAGAGGCGCCTTGTATATGCTTTCTGTTCGACCTTGTTAAGCTGCGTCCTTGCTGTACTTTGCGAGGATGATTAGCATAGACAGTTATTATTATTATTATTATTACTATTAAGTCCCCCGTCTCTATTGACCCCCCCCCCCCCTCTCTAATAAGCCCCCGTTTGGAAGTGAAGTCCGTTTTTGTAATAAGCCCCCCTGCCCCCCCCCCCTTTTGGGACATGACATTGTGTAGTTAGTCCCTCCTATTCCCGTTGCGAAAATCCACCTCATTCGGCCTATTGGCTTGTTTACTTAAACACATAATACTGTCACTAACTTGTTTGAGTTTTGTACAAAAACTGTTTTAAGACGAGAACGGCGTGTTTCAGATTTGTAAAAAGCTCCCCCTCTCTATTAAGCTTCCCTCACCCCCCGGGGGCTTAATAGAGCTTTTACGGTATTATTACAAGTCTTCTGAAATGACCAGAAATGATTCTGGGATGGACGGAGATAGTAAAGGAATTAATTTTTTTTGGCTGGATGTTTTCCTTATCATACAATCTAACTTCTACGTCTACTGTTGTAAAGTGAGTATTGTGGAGTAGTGCCGAACGTGTGTACAATAAAACAATAAAAGTTGTAAAAAAAAAACTTCTACGTATAGCGTCTCTCTTCCCGCGAGGAGACGCGACGCGCGGGTGTTTCCACGAAGACAAATAAGGGACTACTCGCTCGTAAGGTGGTCTAGTCGAAAATGCTCCCTCCCCCAACCCTACTCCCTACTCACAATATTTGAATTCATCCGTTCGCGCTGTTTTCATGCGTGGGAAGCGGGAAGATTTATGAGCTAAGATTTAACTAGGGTTTTCAATTGAAAATGATTCAAAATGCTGCTCACTGCTTGAGAAACCAACATGCAGGGCCCTGTTCCAGCCGTGTCCAACAGCGAAGCTAAAAACAATAAGCAAACAAAAAAAGGATATGATGAAAGTGTTGGTCACTGCGGTGAGAAATGATAGGCGAGTTAATCGTTTGTCTCTTCGATGAGGATCGAAAGGAACCAATCACGACCGAACCATAGTGGAGGAGCGTTGCGTGACGACATGATCTACAGATTTACTGCACTATTGAGTCTTATAATGATGCCGCCAAACTGCAGTCAGATTTAACAGCACTTCAAGAATGGGCCTAGAAATGGAAAATGAAATTTAACCCCAGTAAGTGCCTCGTCCTAAGAATATCGAGGAAGCAAAATCCTAGTAAAAATAGAGCTGTAATTAGGCTAAGACATATTGAAGTTAAAAACGTTCTCTGGTTAAAAAGATAAAAACATAAGCTTTCGGCTATCAACCTATAGCCTTCAACGAATGGAAAATGTAACGCGCGGACGGAAATATATACGAAGAGGGTGCGAAAATTTGAGAATAAAAATACTAAAAGAAGTGTGAAAGAGCTAAAAGATAAAAATGTAAATGGGGTCTAATTACAATAAAATGGAATATTGCCTAGGCAACGGTTTTAGAGTTATTATCCGCGTCGACGGTTTTTGCGGTGTGCCAAGATTCAAGTGTTTTCCGGACACGGTAATCTTGGCACACCGCAAAAAACCGTCGACGCGGATAATAACTCTAAACCGTTGCCTAGGCAATATTCCATTTTAATGTAATTAGACCCCATTTACATTTTTATCTTTTAGCTCTTTCATACTTCTTTTAGTACTTTTATTCTCAAATTTTCGCACCCTCTTCGTATATATTTCCGTCCGCGCGTTACATTTTCCATTCGTTAAAGGGTATAGGTTGATAGCCGAAAGCTTATGTTTTATCTTTTTAACCAGAGAACGTTTTTTAACTTCAATAAGCAAAAATCCTGTCGTCTCTAACTACGTCCTCATGGGAAAAGTGTTAGATTCGGTCACCCACAACCCCTATCAGGGCGTAGAATTGTTTAGAAACCTCGACTGGAACCATCATGTAAATAAAAAAACTAATGAAAGCCAATCGATCACTCGGGTTTCTCCGGCGAAACCTGAGCAGTAGCCCTGAGGGAGTGAAAGAGGCAGCTTACAAAGCCCTTGAGCGGCGCCACGTGGAATACGCCAGCTCAGCTTGGGACCCACACTTGAAAAAAACACGTCAAACAAATAGAGGGGTACAAAGCAGAACCACACGCTTCGTTAAAAACTGTTAAGCCCCGGCTACACGTTGTAACATTGTTAGAAGAACGCGTCCCAACATTGTTGTAAGAACGCTTCAAACAATGTTGGATACGCATACAACATTGTCGCAAACACGTCGCTTCGGGTTTTTGACTTCAGCAATTATTAGGCTTTCGGATTGGAGACTGGGTCCTTATCTCTAATTAGTCTTTGCAAGACCTTTGCAATACAACATTGTTGAAAGGGCGGCTACACGCCTCAACATTTGTTGTATGTTGGAGAAAATGTTTGATCGAAATCAAAACATTCTTCCAACAAAAAATGTTGAACAAACGTCATCAAACATGCATGCTACACGTTCTAACATTGTTCATCCAACAAATGTTTTATAACAATGTTTGAACGTGTGGCCGGGGCTTTATACGCGAGAACCTGGAACAGTTACAAACCTATTGAATGAGTTACACTGGATACCACTGGAAGTGCCACCATTAAATTTTCTTGAACCATCAGCATGCTGAGGTTATGTTGTAAGCGTAACCGTTTTAACATGAGTCGTGAAATTCTTTGTTCCTATTTTGAGTTTATTGAAGTGTTTCGGTCGCTTATAATTAATTGAGCTAACAAGTTCAATGAGTGATTTCTTTTTTACCGCGATGTGCCACATTGTTTTTGACCGGCACCTTTCCATAGACGTAAAATTTGTGCCATTCCTTTTCAGGTTCGCGCTTCTTAGGACAGGGACCGCTTAGGGGAAGGGGCCGAGGGCCGAGGGCCAAGCCCCCTCACCTCACCTCCCCTCCCTCCCCCTCCACACCCACACTTTTGTGGAAATAATGGTAAATTAATTCTAAGAAAAAGACATCCAAAAAATACTTTCACCGGATAGTAGTGCTTGGATGAAGGTAGAGGACCTTGCGGAAAAACTTCCAAATGTATGGTTGATTGCTTTCGATCCTGTCTGATGGAATAACTTTTAAAACTACTATCTTTGCAATTCATAAACTTAGTTGTAGCCTTCTGTTGGTGATTAAAGTGGGGTTGACAGACCAACGCGACTCGATCCTGCTGTGTGTCCATACACGCACAAAGACAGAATAGAGTGTCCATACACGCACAAAGACAGAATAGAGTGTCCATACACGCACAAAGACAGAATAGACAAGCTTTGCCTTGCTGACGTGGCAAATGAATTCGTTGGTCGTAACGACAATCGAAAAAAGAAATTTCGGTACATTCAGAGAATCCAGTTTCTTGACAGTAAGCGAATAAATGAACCAAAGTTATGATTACTCAACGTTCGTCTCCAGATTACATTTGTCACTAACCCCAGCTTTCTCTAAATTCTCGAATTGAGTTGAAACGTCAGGAAAAGGATATCACTTGATTTTTTGAGTTAATAAAATATATTAACTGCTGGATAAAGCTTATGAATTAAACGGAATTATATGCGTGTTAATTATTTTTAAAGTTAGTCCCCTCCCCTCGCTTGAAAACGCGGGAACGCCCCCCCCCGCCCCCACCCCACCAACTTGCTCCGCGGGCCCTGTAAGAATGTACAAAAACAATCAATGCAATAATACAATAACTTTATTTAAAGAGGGAAGCGCAATAACCTATTACAGTTTTCTAACTTACGGCCTCGAAAAATATATAATACATATAAACAAAATTAGAAGACAAAAAGCAAATAAATGTACATATATACACAAAAAGACTAGACTATAAATACGTATTATAATAATATATAAATCGACGAAGGGGAGTAAAATGTGTACTATAATTAAAAGACGTAATAAGGGTTGTGGTAGGACTATGAAAAACAGTGACAATTAATAGAATAGCGGCAATTAAGTCGAGCACAGTAGTTCCTCCAAGTGCTCGACCGAGGATAAGCGTGAGAGAAACAGACTTCGTAATTTAGACTTAAGAGAGGCGGGAGGAAATTTGGAAATCAGCGAAGAAGAGGAAATAGAAAACTCTTACAAGTCGGAACTAAGGTCATTGAAAAGTTTGGTAGCACTATAGGCCAATGTGCGTTTCCCAGAGTTGCTATGTGGGAATGGCACCTTTAAGTCGTAAAGGAGGCTCTTGTAAAACGGCCCAGAGGTCCATGCGAATCAGAAAGAAATTGAAATCTGTTCCTGAGACTTCGGGGCACATTCGGATTAAGGAGTACGATGAAAAGAAGAACAAGTTTCCTGTATTTGATGAGATCAAAAACGGGGATCCATTTAAGTTTTAAAAATAAAGAAATAGAAGCCTGGGAGAGGTCCGCATCAAGGAGTATACGCCCAGCACGCTTCTGAAGACGAAGGAGTCGTAAGAGGAGATGGTGGGAACAGTTACCCCAGCCAGCAGAACAATAAATAAAGTAGCTGTTAACACAATGTGTACACAATGTGTACATGTCTTTATCTCCATGAACAATAATAGGCTGAAATCCTCATTGAAGTCGATTTCCTTATGTTTATGAAAATGTATCATGGATAGTGAGGACAACCTCGCATTTGACATAACGCTACGAAGTGGCGTCTTCAGCTCTGGTTTCCTGCTACTAAAGCTTTGTCTCAGTTTCTTCATCTTTTTTTTTTTTTTTTTTTCATTTTCTTCATCTTGCTCTGCCATTTTGTCAGTGCCGATGGCTAAGTAATAATCTGTTATTGATTTTTTTGGCCATGGAAAGCCTAGCAGAGTGAAGACGGGCCGGGCCGATCCAAGGCTATAAAACCAGGCGACCACAAAGCGTTCACTCTACCTTTACCATCCCTCTTGCTTTCTGATTCATTTTTTCATTTTCCCCTGCCTCGTTTGGACCATTAGGTCCACCAATGAGTCAAATCGCTTCTCTCTGGAAACCAACATTTAGTCGGGAAAATACCGTCTTTTGCTTTATCAACAACATTTCAAAGTCCTCAAAGAAACAAGCGGAGTTAATGAATAGAAGCAAATGGTGCTTTTTAATGCAAACATTATCTTTCATTTATTTGCTTTTTTCTTCATTTTTAATTTTGTTTTATTTTATTCTTATTTTCGACTTTTAGGTAGCTACGCCCCTGATTCTCTCTATTGAAGATATCGTGATTGCATGGTAAGGGCCCGGGGGGGGGGGGGGGGGGGTACTCCCAGAAAAATTGGGTGGGGGTGTGCGAACCGCTTCCTCAAACCCTTACCCTATTTCAGACCAAAATCCCCGATTTTCCTTACCCTATTTCAGACCTGACCAAAAATTTGATACCCTATTTCAGACCTATTTCACGTACACAGTTGGCGTAAACATAATTAAAAGACAAAAAAGAAGGGCTTTTGTTGATGGTCCGGCTAAAGATGAAGAAGTAGCTTCTTCTAAAAGACATAACGAATTCAAGACAAGAGCGCACAAACTATACCCTCTTTCAGACCAAAATGGTCAAAATTGATACCCTATTTCAGACCAAAACGGCTAAAAAACCATACCCTTTGGGGCCGCACATACCTATATAGCTCATATAAGGCAGTAACCCTTCCCCCTGGGGGGGGGGGGTAAGGGAAACATCCAGCCAAAAAATTAAATTATGTTTTTCGTCTTTTGACATAATAAAGCTTCATTTTGGTGAGTGTGCTTTGTAGAACGTACAGGCATGTTTCCGGTTCTCTGGGTGGTGAGTCTGGGGGTGAAGATGGCGTCCGCGAAAAACAACCGCACACAGACCTAGTAAAAGCGTCAGCACTAATCAGATACCCTTGGGGACCCCTACACTCGAAAAGAATGCACTCGTACTTAGTCCCCATTAGGGAACAATATCAAATATGGCGCCTAAAGCACTTCTCTGATAGGAGTGATCAAAACAGAAATTTGGATATCATGCTTGCTTTTTTCGGGACAAGATTGTTTTCCAGGGTGAGCAGCTATCGTTTGGTGTCTATAAGGAGCCTTATAACTGGTAAGACTGCTCTTCATAACGCACAAACAACGACTCAAGCCAGTAAACGACAGCGTTTGGTGATTTTAGGCACGGGTTGGGGAAGTTACAGCGTCCTGAAGCACATTGACAAGAAACTATTCGATGTCATCGTGATCAGCCCACGAAACCATTTCCTTTTCACGCCTTTGTTGTGTAGTACTACGGTTGGAACGTTAGAATTTCGAAGCATCATAGAACCAATACGAAACACGGGATTTCGCGATGAGCATCACTTTCAACTTGCAGAAGCAGTAAAATTGCTACCAGATCAGCACACTGTTGTATGCAAAAGCATTTTGAACAATGATGAGTACGTGTTGGAGTATGACAAACTGGTGATCGGTGTAGGGGCTCTCAGTAATACCTTTGGAGTCCCAGGAGTTTATGAGAATGCATTTTTTCTCAAAGAAATTGCAGATGCCAGGAAGATCAGAAACCAGATTCTCAAAAACTTTGAGCTGGCTATGCAGCCAGGTGTTGCTGAAGAAGAAATGAAACGTTTGTTGCATTTTGTTATAGTAGGCGGTGGTCCTACGGGGGTGGAATTTGGTGCTGAGCTGTATGATTTTGTAAAACAGGATGTGTCGAGGCTCTATGTTCATGAAAGAAGCAAGGTTAGTGTGACATTGATTGAAGCAAGACAGATTCTCCCATCTTTTGATGCAAAGCTGAGAGATTTTGCTGAAAAAAAGATGAGGCAGCGAGACCAGTTTGAACTTGTCCAGAGCAGCGTAACGGAAGTGTATAGTGACCATATCAAGTTACAAGATGGCACAATTATGCCGTGTGGTTTGGTTGTCTGGTCTACAGGGCTTGCTCCAAGGCCATTCACTGGTAAGATTAGTTAGGCCCTATTTACAAGCAGGGAGGGTAACCCTACTGCTAGGGATAACTCGCTTACCTGGGACAACTTTTTAATTGTTTCCTGACTCCTTGAATGTTGACAACAGACAGCCATCATGGTAGCCTCCTTCACAGCCGTTGTTTGTTTTGGTCCTATTCTCCCTCTCCACCAACGTCTACTGAACCGAGCTGGACATTCCATTCCCATTGTGCCCAAGTATCCAATCAGGAGGGAGAATAGAACCAACACAAACAACAGTGGTGGAGAAGGCTATAAGAAATTAGCCACCAGAATTTAAGAGCCATGATGTGATTGGTCAGTTCCTGGAATGGAATGTCTGGCTTGGTTCAGCGTTGGTGGGGAGGGAGAATAGGACCAACACAAACAACAGCTGCGAAGGAGGTTACCATCTTGGCAGACCAAATACAACTTGGGGGGATGTAACCTTCCTTCTCTCTCAGAAGCAAAAAATATTTCTAATGCAAGGTTGATAAATCCTTTTATATTTCTAGCTTCTTCTAGACTGAGTCATGGGTCAAATCAAACAACTGGACAGGACTAGGGCCATGTTTGACATTGCAACTTGTTATCATTGTCTAGCAATAAGGAGGTAACATAACAGCATTCCATAACACTAGAAAGCAGCAATAACAGGCATTATTATATCTCTCACTTAGTACGCGCGCTGTGATTGGTCAATTTTGCAGACTGTACAGGAGAACTGACCAGACAGGAGAATTGAAGTACATGTACTTGACAAAACTTTTCTCTTGTTGGCCATTTTGTTTGCGATTAAGTTGTCCCAGGTGGTAGGGTAACCCTACCTGTGAAATTTTGCTTGTAAACCTGGGCTATCTTTGACCCTCCTGCTACGGAAACCCCAGCACTAGCATTACCCTTCCTCCTTTTAAATAGGACCTCAATGTTGAAAAATTTAGTTGACAAAATTGAAGCCTGGTGGATGAATTTTTTCTCACTTCAAAATGTGGGTGTCCATAAGGTGGATAAATGAAGTTAGTTTCCAAAGAGACTGTGGTGTGGCATCTGTGGGTTGTGAAAACAGAGTGAGACTTAAGGAGGCTTGTAACAGTGCTTTTAGCTTTGGAGTGCACCTTTTGAAATCAACATTTTCTATACAGGAGACGACAAGCTTTGGGTTTCTTTTCACTACATCTTTTTTTGGCATCCAAACAACAGCTGTTTAACCATTAACCCTACCATTTGTTTATTTACCGGTATTTATTTATTTATTTATTTGTCCTTTGCTTCCACTGCTGACGGATAACACTTTCGAACATCCAGAAAGAGACTGTAAGCAGCAAGGAGACCCCACAAGAAGATTAACATTGGCTTTAACTGTTAACTTGTCTCTATGCGTACTGAACAAGATCTGTGCACTTTGCAAACTCATTATCATTGCCACATTATGTACAAAAGTATGTTATTATGTGCAATGTTATAATTATGAATCACTGTTTTCATTTTAAGCTTCAGTTGACCTTCCAAAAAATGCCAACAGTCAGCTGATAGTTGATGAATTTCTGAGAGTCAAGGGAATCAGTGATGGTTCAATATTTGCAATCGGTGACTGCTCCTTTATTGAAGCCCACCCTTACCCCTGCACTGCTCAGGTTGCTGAGAGAGAAGGAAGCTATGTTGCTAGATCCTTGGGGCTGTTGGCTCAAGGGAAAATTTCAGAGGTGCAGCCTTTTTCTTGGAAGAACATTGGCATGCTAGCGTACTTGGGAGATTATCAGGGTCTAGCTGATTTCCCAACAAGCAAGCTGCAAGGTTTTAAATCATGGATCTTGTGGAGATCAGTCTACTTTACCAAGCTAGGAAGCTGGAGATTGAGATTCCAAGTGCCCTTTGATTGGATGCGGACATTCATTTGGGGGAGGGACATATCCCAATTTTAGATGCCACCATGTATGCGGCTATTAACAGGGCTGGGTTTATTTTAAAGCAGCCTGAAGCTAATTCACTTGAAGGGCAAAAAGAGCATCAAGTGTCAAGTTGACAATGTGGATTTCTGTAAAATTTGTTCTCATTTGGCCTATAGTCTGGTTATTGTGCCAGAAAGGAAGGTCTAAACTGAGTGACTGATTTTGCAGATTAGCGAATTACTTATTATAAGCCTATAACTAAATCAACTGAAGTGACACGTGAGTGATTTTTTTTAAAGCCTAAATCAGGTAATTTTTGCTACTGCTTCTGTGAGTTTTTGGTAAACGTTGTGCTGATTTACTCAATTCTTGGCGTAGGCTACAAAATAAACCCAGGCCAATGTTTTCAAAGCCATAGTCAGTCTGCAAGCCAAAGTAGAGCAAATTTATGCCCTTTTTGCACTGAGCCTTTGACAGCTACTGAAGCCCTTCAATTATTACTCCCCATGTACCAACAATAACCATATACATGCTTGTAATGCCCAAAATTGTAGATAATCATGTATTTACTCAGTCTTATTAAAAGAGATGTCATTGCAGCATCTTCATCATGACAACTGTATAAAACTATTTTAATGCATATATATTTTTTTGTCATACTCAAAATCAAGATAAACGTGTAACTATAGCATGCGTATCGTGCACCTTTACATTAACAGTGACAATGATAAATTTATTGATTTCATTTTTAGGTCCTTAGGGATCTGTAGCTTCATGGTTTTTGTATGCTGCAGCCGGCACTGCAAATTTTAATACATTCTTAATGAGTTGAAAGTGATAAAAGGGCAAATAAGTTATAATTGCTGAACATCTTTTATTATTTAATTGTGAAATCTCAAACGTTTTTGTCCGCTCGTCAAATGGGAGCACAAATTGCACGAAATTTAACTAAATTTATATGGACAGCCTCTTTTCATCTACTACATATTAACTCATCAAAAATGGCTCTTGAAATATTAAAGGACTGAAGACGTTAACTGTTAAATGTATAAGTTGCTGCAGTACAATCCAAAATAATACTTAATAATAATAATAATAATAATAATAATAATAATAATAATAATTTAGAACTTATATAGCGCATTTTCCATGTGTATATGATCAAATACCCTTTAGAAGCAGATGAAATTGGAATTTGGAAATGTTGGTTTTTGTGGAGAGGAGAAAACCGGAGAAGCCGGAGAAAAACCTCTCAGAGTAGAGAAGAGAACCAATAACAAACTCAACCCACATATCAGGGGCACCCAACGAGCCAAATCAATCAAAAGCTGTAGAAAGGCGTTTTTAAATACCTTATGGTGTTTGAAGTCTGTTATAAGCGATGTTTTCATAAGCTAGAAGAAGTTCATCTGTTCGGATTCCCTAGCTGAAATTTTAATTTCCCGAAAATGTTAGGGAACAAAATCTTCCTTTGAGAAAATGCAAGCTGAAATGAACTTTCCACGAACTTTCTACTGAACAATTTTCTTTCCGAAAATGCTAGCTGACGTTTTTTACTGCCTAAAACGGCAATTACGACCTTTCCGAAAACCTCAGAGGCTATGATTTCCCAATTTCGAATCTTTTAGGCCACGTTTTAGTTACGAAAATCCGAGTGCACTCTTTAATCGACGCCGAAAGTGCAAGGCGAATTACCCTCCACCGAACAGTTATCTACCGAAACTTGTCGTTGGGTGCCCCTGACATATGACGCCGAGTCCGGGAATCGAACCCGGGCCACATTGTTGGAAGGCGAGTGCTCTCACCACTGCGCCTGTAACCTGCTTTTTCTGTACCGCGTGTCTTTGGACTCTGTTCTCCCCAGAGCATAATTTGCGACGTTGATGTATCAAACAGTCCACAATATCCACAACCTTCACTATTATTGTTCTCAACGTACTTAATAGTTTTCGAGGATCATGTGTCAAACAACAAGACGCTCTATAAGCGTTAACTCGCGATACGTTTGTGCTGCAGAAGCCGGACGCACGTTTTCTGATTCTCGAAAACTATCCGGCTAGTGGTTTGCTTTTGGGTTCACATAAGGCCTTTTTGTTCACGTACGAGCAAAGCTCGTTGAACTGTTTTGAGAGTTGCCATCCATATTCGTTGCCAACTGTCGCTGTTTACTTCTAAATTAAGTGGCAACATCTGGAGTTTACTTTGGCTCTCTCAAAACATTTTTTCTTTCTGCTAAGCTTGAAAACATTCGCATAAACACTTCTTTTAACATATTGGATATTCAAAACTCGAAAACACAAGGAGAATCGTTTCCGTGTATGTGACATGTTTCTCAGAAGCAATCCAGATGTCACGCATTATAATAAGAACTCGAAATTCAAACTGCTCTATTTTCAAAACAAAGCGTGTTAACTGGCTGAAAACAGGCCAGCAGATATATCCTTAAAATGTCATTGACCTGTTTAATTTTAGTTTTTTTTCTGACGTCACGTGAAAACCAAAACTTCGCAAACTTGTCTCTAAATATAGAACTGTCGCAGCGATCAAGTTGTGATATTACATGAAAACAACTTTGCGATTTTTTAAATATAGAACTGTCACAACGTTCTAATCCGAGTCGATACTCACAACACGTGC
>JAEMWC010000794.1:372500-411011 GCA_016490735.1 Pachyseris speciosa
ATCCAGCGGATAAAATGTATCGGTTGGAATACATTTTATGCGCCGGATAGAGTTACCTGGTCTTTGGACAACTGAGGCTTGATGTCTTGTTACGTCATCATTGTGCGCCCAATCACGTTGGTGTTTAGATTTACCAATGAGGTTGAAAACGAGGCTTTTCACTAAGTTGAGAAGAAAGCTTTTTCTTAGGACACGGAAATTGTTCGACCCTCTCAACCGAAAATTTTGAAAGCACCCCTTGACTCACCAGGGGTACTTTGATATCGTTAAGAGGAACATAATAAACTGCTGCACTTTAAAATAATATGGCAATGAATTATTTTTAAATGACACCCGATTGTCGTTTGGGCAAGTTCCAGCGAGCGAGTCTGTGATGTTATTATCAAAGTCTATAACATATCAAAACTGTGACTATGCCAAAGTTTTGGTAGCTTGTGTGACGGCTAATGTTAAGCACTCCCTATCAGCAGTTCTAAACGAAAAAAGAAACGTTCTCGTTGATTTGTTTAATTCTGTTTTTGGATACCATTCAAACACGGTACGTTTAACTATGCAGTCTGTCAGCGAGAACACTAGAAAAGCTTGACAGAGGTGGGATGGCTGGGAGTCGATTCTTTCTGGTGGCGTATAAATAACAAAAAAAACGCTCACGCCTTTTCGTTAAGTCATGATTGTGTAGTTCACCCGTGTGCCACAAAGAAAAGGGATTTGAAGTCGCAGATGTTGGCGCTGAAGCGACAAGAAATCACTCGAAATGAACGCGCCCGGGTTAGTGATTAACTATGTTCTTGTACTCGTTCTTTTGCTTATTAACTCTACATTATCACTCGGACAATGGTATAATATTTCTCCGGTGTCGCACTCATCAAATGCGAACCTTTACCGGACTCAATTCTACGGCTACAAACATGATTTACAGAAGTCGTCCTGGCCTAATGTTCGCCTGATTGACTATCCTTCACAGACTAACATCCAACGACCAGTGTACGGCTCATATCACAGTCTGAAACGGAAATCCTGGACTCCACGACCCTGGATTCGTTACGACGCAAAATCAAACAATTACCTAAGCCCAATCTATGTATCCCGCAACAGGGTCAAACCATCGGCAGCGCAGCTCCAAAATGGTTTTGGAAATGGCTTGAAAGCTCTTTCGAATCCATTCGCAACAAAAGAAAACCTAAATTACCGAAGATCACCCTACAATGTCAATTACCAAGTAAAACCCGCATTCCTGACGTCACAGCAGAATAGAGTCGCAAGTAGACGTAAGTTTCCTTCAGTAAATTACAACCTGAAAGGAAAAATCTGGTCAAGAGTATTTCACGAGGGCAATTACATTTTTAAACAAGAACACTTGGCATCGGGACGTCAGAATGTTATTGGAAATAGGAAAAGTGCTGTTTGGGTTCCACACCCTAACAAAAATATCCCCGAAGTGCAACCATCACAGATTTCCTATTATGAAGCTAAACGGAATTTCCTGACACCGCAACCGCAGAATGCTTTTGGTAACAGACGAAAAGTTTCTGCTCCCGCGTCAAACCGTTACAAAAGACCAGTCTTTCTCTCCAGCCATATAAACGGAAGTTTGTGCCACAAAGCAGACGTAATATCCTGCGGCCTCCGCACAATGCTCGAAGGCTCCAGTACCAAATACGATCACAAGTTTCCAACCAAAAGGTGAAGACAGCAAATATTTCAGGGTCGTCTCCGGAAGCAAATAGTGTTGTAAACTCACCATATGGGAGAAGCATCAAACCCAAAATTTCGCAGTGGTTACTCCATGTAAGGCACATTGGAATACCCTATACTCGAGAAATGAAGAAAAGTCCTGTTCCAGGATTTGGTCCATCGTCAGGATCAGTTGAGTCAACGTCTAGCTATCGGAGTCAATCAAATGCAGAGAGACGCATGATTGAGCCCATATCAAGCCAAAATAGTGGAGCTGGTTACTTCGCTAAAGATACTGCACTTCAAGATGTCTTATCAAAGGTGAACCCACGTGAAGACCAACTGATTCCCGAGTACGTCCCCAACCAGATGGGCCCATCAAGATCTAGTGGTTTAGCATATGCAATGGAGAGAGAGCAAAGGCCGGTGCCGAGGAAGTCGTACGTGTCTGAAAATTTGGCGGAGGGAAACAGACTGAACGATCCACAGTTGATAAAACTGAAACAGATACTTCAGTCCATGAGAAAACGTAATATAGCGCAAGCTAATAGTGAAAACGAGAATCTCCACTTTAAGTTAAGATTGCATTCTGATGCAAAACAGCGTGTGCAAAGGTCATCATCACTTGACCCTTATAATTCCATGTACAAGGCTGAGAAGTTTAACTCTCAAAACGTGAATGGAAGGAAATCTTCCATACGGAAAGTGAAAGGAAGACAGCACTGGGGCTTTATCAACGAGTTCTCACCTAATGTTAGACTTGCATCTATGATTTTGTTGAAGCAAAAGCGCCACAGTGTACGAAAAAAGACCATAAGGGATCTTGCAGGATTTTCTGGAAATCGACCCGAGGAAGGATCAGTCACAGCAAAGAGAAGGGCCAAAGTGTTTGCGATCTCAGGTCACAATCGACGGGTAGAGAATGTACAAACAAACAGGGGGGATGACACCGAAACACTGCTTACTGCTGATGTTAAATATGGGAGAAAATACAACGAGTCTTCAAAACTGGGTAGCAAGAGGAAACACCGTCGACCCAGAAAAAGGAACAAAAAAATTAACAGAAGTTTTGTTCGAAACGGAAACGATGCCTTTTTCTTTTATCCAACAGGCACTTACCTTAACAGTCAGTTCTCGCCGTTGGGTACAAGAGTTCCAAGACAGAGATATCTGTCGGTGTTCTTCAATAAGGAAGAGCAGCTTAACGAGATGCAAAAAGAAATGGAAAGGCGCATGCGTGCGATGAGATTCCATTCGCTGTCCAGCGTACATCCACGGCTGTATTTTAATGCCCCCTTTCCGCACTATGCAATGCCTATGCACCAGCTGTTCGTACCAAGATTGCCAGTGCAGAAAATCCCGTTCCAATTCAGATTGCCTTTTCCACAAACACGGAATGATGTTGGCAAGTCTTGGAACGTGGGGTTTTCTAACGACATGAAAGAGCTACAAGATTCTGAACCCGACTCAGCGCGGGAGGAAGGTAGAATCCTTGATCCAATCGTTCAAGGCAATTACGACCAGGAGGAAAGTCAAGTCAAGTTTCCTGAAATTTCCTTAGATGTAAATAGGGGCACATTTAATGAGAAGAAACAAAACGCATTGTCCGATCAATCACAGGTACTCAAAATAGAGGACAGCAGAGTCTTAGAGGGCCTACCCAGAGTGAACACGGGGTATGTGGATTCAAGTAATCCAGGCTTGGACGGTAATACTAAAGCACTGTTCATTCCTGATCCCAGAAACGTCGTTTCCCAGTGGCCGTCCGGCCTTCCTGGATTGGAACGAGCTGCAAGGCTCGACGAACCGCAGAGAGAAATTTATCGCCCAATATTCGGTCGATTTTACCAGGATGCTAAGGAGCAATACAACGATAAGATGAGAGGTGACCGTGCAGGTATAACGAATAATGTTAATCAAGGAACTGTGAGATTTTATCCAAGTTATCCAGGCCAATTTACGAGAATCATGTTTGGATCTATTCAAGATAAGAGTGGATCATCGGACGGGGAAAACGTACCGTACCCCAAAGAGATGAAATTGGATGATAAAACACAGAGACAAATATTACAGAAACGCAATGTACTTCAGCGACCCAAGAAACCTTTGAAAGTGGCCCAAAAGAAAGAAAGCTTGGGAAAAAGCAATGGATTAGACCAAGTTTTTGGAGGCAAAACTAAGTTTAAAGGTTTAGTTGCGCCAGAGGGAAAAAGCTATATAATTTTTAAAGTGAAGAAAATGAAAAACCAATCGGGAAATGTAGGCAAAAAAGATCTTCGCAAAAATAAAAGTGGGACTGCCAAGCATTCTTCGTACATTCAAAGAAAGGAGCGAGGAAGAAAAGCCAGGAATTTTATCAGTACGAGATACTATGGTATCAATCCGCAGTCATCTTTCAATTTTCCCTCCTTCCCACCATTTTACGCTCCCCCAACAAGCATTCCAACTAGCGACACAATAGCGCAGTTTATGGCTACGCAAACGCAAGTGGAAGATCCCATCACCGATATCGAACGCCAAGGGTATTCCATACAAAGTGATCTTTCTCGTATGGGAGGCTTTCCGAGCGGATGGCCTCTTAAATATTCTGCTCAGCTACCCAACAGAGGTGAAGAATATAGCTTTCCGGTAGGGCCACCTCAGTCATTGTTGGAAGTATCAAAAAACGTTGACAGGTTTCCAGTAGCAGCCCTCTTTCCTAGCGGGGGTCTTGCACAAAGGCGAGCATGGTATTGGCCAAGAGTGCCCACTGGAGATGGTGATCATTCAAGTGCACCAGAAACAAGGCAGTTCCAACCTAACACAGTCAGTGCAGCACTGAGTCTTTTCCCTTATCATCAGCCATTGGCGTTTTCACCAAAGCAGCCGTTTTGGCAAAATACTGGAAACTATCCAACCGGGGAAAAGAAAACGATCCAGCAAGAGCCAAAGGCAGTGGCGTCACCTGTCACGTACACATCACCACACGACAATAGTTTTGTTCAAAATGTTCAAAATACACCTTACGAAGACTCTCCAGAATTTCCTGAACAAAGGACTCAACAATTTCCAGAAGAGCCTACTAAAGATACAAGTGAGAATGGACCGCACGAAATAACAGAGAATAATGAACAGGGATTAAATGAAGAAGGGGAAATATTCCCACAAGACTCAAAGGAAGAATACTCTGTAGGTGATAAAGTTCAAGACGTTCCGGAAGAAACTGATTTGAACTTCATTCCTGGCTTGAGTGGCCTCGAGAATTCACAGGCAAGCCTAATTAAACAGCAAATGGAGAGAGATGACGATATGCTGCAAGAAAATGCTGTGACACGACAGAAAGGAGTAGAAGCACCTAGAACCAAGGCAAATATTCAAGAGGGAGCTTTTGCAGGTCAAAACAACCGCGGGCTTACTTCGCCAACTTTATCTATAGCCTCTATAGAGAAAATGATTGACTTAGGCTCTACTGAGGACGCAAAAGCTCTTTATAATATGGACGCAATCCACGGGTATGGTTCAAGCTCGATGAGACCTGCTGTCGCAACAGCTGATGAGGGAGCTGAGGACAGCCATGACTTCTCTGAGCAAGCAGGTCACCAAGAAAATGGAAAATACGCGCACAGCTCTGACTGGGAGTCTGCACCACTAAGTCAAGGAAAGCTACCACCAGATTTCAACTTAAAACTCCAAAACGCTCTCTCAGAGTGGAATGCCCCAGTTCACCCAAGCCACGATTCCGCCAGCTCTAAAGGGACATTGGCCGATAATTCTCCTGAAAAGTTCTTCATTGCTCCACAAGGATCAAGTGATAATCCAACAGTTGTTCCGGGATTTATGTTTGACACACAAGGTCAGCGAATGGTGCCTCTTTTTCTACCCAACTTGCCTTCGGAACTTCGCGAAGACAGCAACGCTGAAACGGTTCTGATGGTTCCGCCGTCAGTGAACAAGTTAAAAGGACACACTGAAACAAAAAAGGGAAAGATAAAGAAGAAGAAAGCGACAAACCTGCTAAGAAGAAAAGGTAGCAAAGAATGAAACGTAAGAGGATTTGAGACTGAAAAATAAAGATAACCTTGAAAGACAAAATTGGCATTGTCAATGTAGCCTGCGTGACTGGTGACTAAAGGAGAGGGGAGGGTGGGGCTATTGTCAATGATACTAACAGTAATCATGAAATTACCGCACATCATCAGCATCATCCTCGTCATTGTCCTCGTTCTCGTCATCATCATCGTCATCAACAACGACAACAGCAGCAGCAACAACAACGATAAAAACATATAATGATATCATCATCAACAACAACAACAACGAGAACATAACAACAACAATTAAAACAGCAACAAGACCAGCAGCAACAACAATAAGAACGGCGTATAGTAATCAGGGATTAAGGCGGGAGTTAACCTAAACATCGTTTTTTTGGCCGCTTAAGATGAACTTTACGTTGTTATCTCGACCGCTTTTAAAGCAATCAAAAATCCCTCTGCTCATCCCACAAAGCTATGTTGTGGGATATTTTGTGAATGTTTTGGTGATTTTGGGGTATATTTGGGAAGAGATAATTTTTCTCAAAGGATTAGTTAAATTTAGGAAAATAACATATTAAAGATTTAATAAGGGTTTAAAATTGGAATTTGATGTTAGAAATTAGTAGACGGATACCAAACAGTTCCCCAGCAACCTGCAGTGCCTTTGTGGGGTGGCAACTAACTGGAAGTGTTTCAAATTTCACACAAATTCACTTTTACCCCCACCTTAAGGCATGGATTCATTTCCAGGATCAAAACTCAATTCAAGTCAAGTATGCTTCAATACCTTTCAGTAATATTGTGAGTGTAAGGGTTGGGTCAAACGGTTAAAAGGAAGGCAACTTGATGTAGTTAATGAAGATAAAAAAGGGAAAAGTGGCTTTAAATGCCGACAACAATATGGGATCAAGATTTCTTCTCTTTTGTATCCGCAACTGTCTATAATAAGCAAAGTAAAATGGAGGCTAGGTCGCAGCAAATAAAGCTATAATGGAAATGATGATGTTAATTTGTTTGTTGTAATTGTTCAAATATATGATTTTCATATATTCATTCTCACATGTTCGGAAGTATTAACAGTTGATTACAACTCGCCATTACTCTACACGGGACAAACACTTACTTACCTTAAAAGCTCTATTAGGCCCCCGGGCGGCTTATTTAATTTCAGGCGTCATTAACGGGGGGCTTATGAGAGGGGGCGGGGGTTATCTCAAATCTGCAATACGCCGTTTCAAACAGCTGTAGTGAAATTTTATTATTTAATAAAGAGCAGCAAACAGTATCGTGTTTGAGTGTATATTTGTTTAAAAACAAGCCAATTGGGCCGAATAAAGTGGATTTCACAATAGGGAATAGGAGGGACTAATTACAAAATCTCATGTCCCAAAAGGGGGGAGGGGCTTATTAGAGAAGTGGGGTCTTATTACAAAAACCAACTTCCAAACGAGGGGGCTTATAAAAGAGGGGGGTTTATAGAGACGGGGGACTTAATAGAGCTCTTACGGTAAACCAGGTACAGTGGAACCTCGTTAATGCGAAAGCGACCTGACACATGAGACATGACCTGACCTCTTTAGTTGTCAGGGCAAAGAAAGCTGTCGGTTATAAGCGGGTGTCCGTATTAAGTGGGTGGCCGTAGAGCAGGGCTTTGCCCTACTTATTATTTGAGAAATGGGCCCAGGATTTCCACATGATAAACACACACTCAACCCAGAAACGGCTCAAGATTCTCACTCAATCAAAGAGTTGATAATCTAAAGAATTACAGTAATAAACCTTGGCTTCAGCGCGGGATCTCGGACAGATCAGACGAACAAATCAAATATCTTGTTCGAATGTGACCCAGAGTTTCTCCATGTTTGCGATTTGAAAAAACTCTCCGACATCAAGAGAAAGACATGACTTCTTCAAGGAAGAGAAGCTTGTGATGATCGTTTACCCTTTCCGGGAAAAGACGGTTTGTTTCGATCGTGGTCACTCGTGGACTTAATGTTCTAAAGAAAGGAGCGCAAGCTTGAACACTTGTTATCCATGAAGGTGGAGTGGATTATTTCGAAGTTTATGCGTGCTCTAGTTTTTGATTACACAAGAAGATGTTGAAATTTTGCCTGTGGTGACTATAATTACCTGAAGTGATTGAGTTTACTTCAAGGAACGACGAGAACGATTGAGAATTTGGTGTGAAATTTAAAGAAATATGCCGAATAGAAATTGAACGGTGTAATTTATTAACGGCACTACAACCGACGCTATACGGACGGAAAGTGTCGTAAGTTAGAGCAATTTAAAAAAAAAAATTAGGGTCAATTTAATATATAGTTCCTCTATAATATGGTATCGCCACTTCAAATACTTGAAGACAGTCGGGCAATGGAACAAAAATAGCCCCGAATGGACACTTGCGGCCGCGTTAGCTATCAACCGACGCCAGGAGTGCTCAACCACATGAATTTATCAACGGACACTTTCGTATTCTATGGTACCGTCCTAAGTAGCAAGAAGGCAAAATCCTTTTCCAAAATGAGCGGAACATAGCTAAATATTCTTTCATGTCGTTGTCTGTCCTATTCGTGATTGGACGATTCACTGTTTTATAATTTAAATCTGGCGAGTGGGGGTAGTTTAAAGGGACATATGAGCGCGCTCTATAATGTCCATAATTCCTATTGCCGTGTCTATATGCTCTGTGTCTTTCCGTGCTAAAACGCGGATTGCGATTGGCAATTTTCTTCGCCGCCTTTATCAGAGCGCTAGCCAAAGCCTTTCCAACCTTGTTTACGGAGTAATTTTTGTTCACTCTGTCGGACCTTGAGTCTCGAATAGGCGGCGCCTCTTGCTGTGCATTAGGAATCAATTGATAAGGAGGAATTTGGATCGGAGAGTACGGAGCTGTAGGTTGTGTATCTCTCGGTGGTGGTGGTTGTTGCTGTTGTGGAGGTGGCTGTGGAGGATACACAGAGTTGTAAGTACCTGGTGTTGCTCCTGTGGATGCTACCTGCGACAGGGCCTGTGACAGCGCTTGTACTAATTTCGTAGTGCTGATAGGTTGAACTCCTTGCTGTAAGTTTTGGGCCAAGGCCTGTGTCAAAGCCGCGGTTAGCAGGTCAGGGGTTGGTTACGTGCCTGAGCTTGAGTCGCTGCTAGAGCCAATGCTGAGACAAGAGCGTTTGGCTGAGGCTGGATGAGGGCAGAACGAATCGCATTCGCTAGCATTCCTGTAAGGCCGTTGTAAAGAGTGGATCAAAACCTTGAGGTAAAGACGACAAAAGAGATGAAGACATTATGGGCGAAGACTGCGCCAGCTCCAATTGCTGTACGAGTGGTGCGGTGATATATGGCCATACTGAATTAATAGGAAATTGCGGATTCTGCATCATAGGTACTTGGAGACCACCTGTTCCGCTTGGGTACATTAGTCCTCCTTGAGAAAGGATCTTGCTGGCAAGTATGGGGTTCATCGAGGATAATCCATGAGCGAGGGAGGCATCATCATGTTATTAACATCTCCCATGGATGGTGTAGATGCTGGAGAATTCACCGTTATTGAAGCAGGTGAAGACGAAGAAACTGTTACTTGTGAAGGGCCGGCTGCGCTTAATGGGGAACCAGCTGGGGAAGACTGAGTGGCTATGGCCACCCCAGGGGATAAGTACACCGGAGAGGGAGGCACGGTGGCGGGAGCGGGTACGGGTTGTGGATAACCCTGAACAGGAGCAGGAGCCGGCAGCGATTGTTGGTACACTACAGGAGCTGGTGGTGACTGCGTAGGTTGTGGTGCTGCTATCACGTATTGGGGTTGCGCATTTGTTGTTTGTGGGGCCGCAATGATATATTGTGGCTGCTGCGAGGTTGGTTGAGGAACGAGTACAACTTGCGGCTGCTGTTGTGTTTGGCGAGGCTGTGCTATTATTATCTGAGGCTGTTGATTCTGTGGAGCAGCTGATGCCACTGGCATGGATGCGAATATTATTTGTGGCGTGGGTTGTACTGGCGATTCCTCCTGCTGATTTGAAGGATAGATACTCTGAACTGTTGGTGGGACGGGAACGCTTTGATGCTGCGCGGGCTGACTACTTTCCTCAGCGTCACCGATCTCCAGGTTGAGGTTAATGTTGGATACACTGTTTGGAAACGTCGGTTTTGGTGTTGCAGCCTGTATAGCTATCACCTGAGTCTTCTCTGTTGGTTTTGTAGTGGGAGGCGGTGGAAGAGTGGTTGGGGGAGTGTTTACAGTAGGGGTTGTGATCGGAGTAGTAATAGGAGGTGGCTTAGTAGTTTGTGGCGGAATTGTTATTGGAACTTGAGTAGTTAGCGTAGTAGGTGTTTCCTTGTTGGTGGGCTTTGGACTTGCAGCGTTCTCTGAGTCTACTTCCTCATCCAGCTTAAATGCTTCATCTTTAGTGCTGATCGTGTTATCCGGAGGCAGGACAATGTAGGGTTCGTCATCTACCTCTGGGTCCTTGTTGTTAGTTAGTTGTTTTTTGTAGAGCCTTGTGTCATACCAGGGTTGTATTGCCGAAAAACTAGTCGAGTACGGCCTCCTTGCAAGCGGTAGGTCACTCCTTCGCCAAATCAAACCTGTGAAAACAGTAAAAGTTAGGGTTGCTGGCTTCTAACCAAATTGGTTTCTCTCACTTAATATATCTTTCAAAATTGTTGCGTGATTGAATGTGAACAAGTCGGTGAACATAATTAAATCTTGGCGATTGAGGATTAAACGTATATGTAATTGACACATATTTATTCACACGACAGGAATGGAGTGTGATTGCGTGTTCAATCTTCATTAAGGGTTAAACGTAATACCAGGATGAATCCAAATGCCGTGTACCTTAGCTAATATTTCACTGTTATTGTGTAATTTTCGGTACCATGAGTATGGTACTTAACTTGTTAGTCCCAGCTTTAAATTCCAACCCCTGTTGGTGTCTTAAAAGCCTCTTACTAAAGAGTGACGCGAAAAGGGAGTGTTGTTATCATCCCTGTCCCGTGGATTGAATACTAAAGCAAACTTCCGTTTTATTCTCCCACTGACAAATCACCACAGTTCTTAAGAAATAACCCGGTTATCTTCGTTTAACACTGTTTGGTACAGCTGTGGTAATAGATGGTTGAATCTCAATTGATCACTTATAATTGCTTTGATCTGACCTGGTTATAGTTCAGAGCAGAACATTTGTATTGGCGCCACAGTTTTATGGTTACCGTTTTATCAGTGTTTTATACTCCTTATGTCATTGATGAGAGATAAAGAGTTTCAAGTTAAGTTGATCACTTACTTATTTCTCCTTTCGATCTCGAGCTACCATGGTGAGAGAATGTCAGTTGTTTTCCTATCTCATTCGAATGTGTCAAGAACCAATTGCCACGTGATGTCTTACGATTTGCAATTTTACGGTGTGAAAGACTTGGCATTTGCCACTGGGCATTGAGTGCGGAAGACTTTGTCCATTTCTGTTCCTTTGTGTTTTCATGCTCGTTGGTTACCTTGGGATGCGTCCCCTTACTATCACGTAAACCATCTCCCATCGATAAAGGTGTCATACAAATCACAAGTGAAATGACCAAAATTACAGGCATTTCTCCTGTTGGAACATACACGGATTTCATGTTTCCAAAGACGAATTCGTGAATGTCGTTTGATGCTCATTTCTCTACAGATGAGGCGCAAACCATTTGTGTCGTATCTCTCTGCCTTACAGCTCCTTTGGATGATGAATATGGTCAGGAATTAACATTATTGTCGACGCAAATATCGCTCTGGAGGTTTGTTTAGGTTAGAGCTCATAATAAAAGGTCGGAGTAATTGTTTAAAAATTCATGCCTTGTATTGATGCCTGAAGAACAGGTAGCGTCAGGTGTTAGACCATCAGAATATAACCTTTTTAGTCTGTGGAATCGTGTTCTTTGTTTTAACTAGTCTACAAGAGCCAGGAATAGCAGAATTCCTGCTGTAATAGGGTTACTTTTCCAGGGAACATTAAAATATGTATTCCGAACAATCACACGTAATTCTTCGTGAGTAACCGGTTTTTTTCTGATGCGCAGATACAAACCAAAGGCGAAATGTGCCTACTCCTTCCAAAATAACAAATGCTACTTGCAGAATTGTAAACGTTTTCAAGCTTGCAAATCCAAGCTGAGGCAAAGCGGGAGCAAGAGGGCGTCTTTGTCCACTCATTTGCGATCACTTAATAAGTCTTGTAGCTTGGCCGCATTTTTGGTTAATTTTTTAAGTCAAAGTGCAGCAAAAGCCGCTACTGAGCTCTGTTTATACGGATATGGTTGCAATGTATCAGTAACAGTCAAATCTCCCGTGGTTCCCTAAACTACTTGTATAATGCTTAATAAAGGGGGCTAATAAAGCTTAGTGCCTGCGTATATTTATCTGAATCATTCTTGAGTCTGGGTTGATGTTAGATCGACGAGAGGATAATTAGGAAAAATGACAGTTAAAAAAAGTCCTCTAAAAATATTCCTCACTTCCTTATGTTAAGCACCTTTAATTTAACCTCTCTTAAGCTCGTTTGTCAAGTATTGTTGTAAAGTGCAATCAGGCGTAGGCGATACTCGGAAAGACAATACAGTGACCAGGTTAAAACTGGTGGCCTTGAATATTAAATTGAAAGCTTGATGTAAGGTGACCATAATAAGATGCAGTGTAACCAAATATCCCCGCTTTAGAACACACGTCAAGAAAATGACTGTCTGTTCAAGAGATTGACTATGAAAATTGTTGTCTTATGCATCTTTTTTAACACATTGTTTTGGTGGCAAGTTACGGCCAGACACGAACGATCAGCGACACTTCAGAACAGCAAATTTAGGGTATTGCATAAGATTCTGTTCGGTTCAAGAAGCCATCACAAGAAAGAATCAAGAAAATCAATTCAGCATGGTAAGGGTACCTAATGATATGTCACATTTTACATGCATTCTGCGCTATTGTGGTGCGATTGTTTCATTAATTCCCGTTTGTCGTGTTTTTACTCTTGAGAGATCGTGTGTCATTTGTATCCCATCTTGATCCTTGCGAGGTCAGACCAGTTCAAGATAGATTCCATATTTTTAGACTCTTAAATTGTCAAAACTTTGGAGGGCTTCACTGAAGTACCACTCACGGGGATTTATTTGAATATGCTCACTTGGTGACTTTACCACCCTTTATATTGCAACTCACTTGACTCTACGATTACTTAACAGTTTGCCGTTAACACATATACGGTGGTCAATGAGACACACAATGGACTGTGCTGTGAGCTATTGTACATTATTATGACAACGAGGGGCCTTCAGACAGGTCAAGAATGAGCACCCTAACCATTTACCACCAACTAACTTTAAAATACCCCCTACCTTAAAGAACCATATAAAATAGTCGTGGAATAAATAACAATCTTCACCTTCACATTCATTCTGTAACAATTCCATAATTAAGGATAGTTTGTACGTTGTATATTCATAAAACGGTATCATTTGATAATAATATGCTAAGGGGGATATTGCCAAATGTTTGCTTAAAATGCAGGTTATATTGCTTGCATACCATCAAACAGAGACTTAGAGTTTCATTTTTTGAAGCACAAGACGAGCCTGTCTTTATGGTTAAGAGGCTATTTCTTTGAAGATACCTATTGTAGCATAACTGTGAATTTAGAGGCAGGTTGGAGTACTGTAAAACGAGGAACCCGCCATCTTTGAATAACCGTTAACTCGGTTTACAAAATGAAGAAAGAACAAAGGGATCTCTTTCGTGTAACTTATATGCGACGACGACGTAAAGAACATGACAAGCCCCTCATCTTAGGCCCCGTTTACATGGAGAAAAGTTGTCCCGGGCAAGAGGGTCACCCTCCCAGCCGAGTCAACTTTAGCGAGCGTTTATATGAGAAAAAGTTGACCCTTTTGCCCGAGCCAGCAGCACTCGCGCATGCTCTGATTGTTTCACCTTGACCGAGTTGACCCGGCTAGGCAAGCCAAAGTGTTTATATGGAGAAAAGTTGGCTCGGCTAGGAGGGTGACCCAACCATCGAAAGAGGGTGACCCGGCTAGGAGGGTCACCCTTCTAGCCGAGCCAACGTTTTGTTACTCATGTAAACGGTTCGCCAAGTTTTGTAAGGAAATGTAGGAAAAATTGGCTCGCCCAGGGTAGCTCGGGTAGGCGGGTGACCCTTCTACCCGGGACAACTTTTCTCCATATAAACGGGGCCTTAGAGGAAGGTGGGAATATAATAACACGAGAAACCCAAGATCTTTAAATTCAATGTTAACTGGGTTTACGAAATAAGGAAAGCCAGGAATCCCTTTCAGCTGATATCTGACTGAAACAATCCTCAGTCAAGAGCCATTTGTATCTCTCGTTAGCGACCTTCTTTTCTGAGCTACGTTTTGCGCGTAATGAACGTTTGGGTATCAGATTTCAGACGAGGAACTCGGCATATATTTATCATCTCCCATACTTTAGTTGAGATCGCTCATCTTAACAAGCCTAATTACTTATAATTTCTTTACAGAACGCTTAAGGTCCCCAGCACATATAAAGCACGTTGGCCATCTATCTCATGCCGTTTCAAGACTTACAAAAAGTTCGAAAAATACAAATGGTTTACCAAAAGCAGTTATAGTTAAAGTTAATGGGCAAAATGTTTACTCTAGCGATGGTGGAACTCAAAACACCACAAGCCAACCAATACCTTCACAGATCCCGAAGACCGTCCCCCCTCCTCCTCCACAAACACAGAATATAAATCTTCACATCAATCTCACTAAATCTCCGAATCCTCCCGAGAAAGAACCAAACCGTCCCGTAGTGATATCAGCACCGCCACAGCCTCAGCCGCCGCCAGTTGTGGCTCTTGTACCTCAACCAGCACAACCTCAAGTACAACCTCAGCTAGTGCCTCAAGTACTACCTGCTGTGGCACCTCCTGCAGCAACATCAACGTCTGAAAAGAAGGGAGAGTCAAGTCTAAAGAAAATATTACTAACTGCAGCATTGTTGAAAGGACTGGGAGGATCAGACACTTCTGCAGGAAATTCACAAGCTTATCCTTCACTTTTATCAAATCTCATAGCGCCAAATGCTTCGCCTCTTAGTTCACTGCTTTCAGGCAATATTGGGTTGCCATTAAATTCTCCCCTGGGAAGAATTCTTGGATATCCACAAAGTGGAATCCTACAGTCAAACTATCCAACCTTAGGAAGCCTCCCTCTGGGTTACCCGGTTAACGGGGGGCTACTGGGAGGGCTTAATCTTGCTAATACAGGTCTTGGAAAGCTTAACATGGGATATCCAGTTCTCAGCCAAAATATGGGGTATCCTGTCTTGGGAAACCAAAACATGGGGTACCCAGCCGGCGTAAAGCCAAACCTTGGTTACCAGGTCACTGGTAATGCTAATACAGGATTTCCTGGTGGAGGGTACCGTAACATGGGATATCCAGCTGGTGGTCGCCAAAACATGGGATACCCTGCTGTAGGAAACAGCAACATGGGATATCCGGCAGTAGAAAATCAATACATGGGATATCCGGGCGGTGGGAATCAAAATATGGGTTATCAAGCTGGTGGGAATCAAAATATGGGATACCCAGCTGGTGGGAATCAAAATATAGGCTACCCTGGAGAAGGAGGAGGCAATCTCAACATGGCGGCACCAACAATACCAAATTTTCTTAGCGGTCCGGCTCCCACACCACCTACAAATACTGGTCAAAATGGTGTTGCGCCCCTCGGGGGTAACACTGCTCCACTGCCAGGCCAGATCCCTGGTGTCATTCCCAACTCGGCGCCTATCGTAAACCTTGGACCTGTAACTAATACCAGTACCACCCAGGGACAGGGTGTTGGATCAGTAGTTCCCGAAACAAGTCCTATGAGCTCCTGTTGGTGTGGATGCGAGGCCGATTGTCCTCACCCTTGTGATCTTTGTAATACCAGTCCAACCAACACTTACAGTTATAACAACAATGGAAATGAGAACATTGCTAGTTCTTTACAGCCTGTCAGTCCCGGTTCAAATACGCGATGACATGAACATCTTTGCTGACTGAGAAGGGCAGTTGGAATGTTGTTGTTGCAAAAGATAATCCTCTTTCAGGCCCGTGAAAATGACCCCAACATTGTTGGCCAACAGCATCTAACATTGATGGGTCCAACATGTTAAACACATATAAACACCTTGTTGGGTGTTGTTGAGTGAGGTTGCCAGTTGACAAATCAGCACCCATGTTGTTGCATGTTGTTGGCTTAACTTAGGATAAACGGACCTAGCTAGGTTACATACACCTGTACCTTAAGTAAAACCCGAGACAGACGTTTGAAAACTCCCCCTTTGTTTCTGATCGCAAACTGAAAAAAGGCTAGAAATAACGTTATTTAATTGCTCTTCTCCAGGTACAGACTCGTGCCCTACACGACGTAGTATTTTTGCGGTTTTAAGCTGGCCTCGTTGGCAATAAAGTTCTTCATTCCTAGATAAGTTGTTTTGGAGGAGGATTATTTCATTCTTTTCTCAAGGAATTCACATTGAGGAACTGTATCTGTCTTCATCTATTTAACTCCACATGGCAACCCCCCAGCATTCTAACAGCCTTAGGACATTTGCTTTCTGGTGTTACCTAGCAGCAATCAAACACGAAGGAAGGGCATACACCAGTGTGGGCTGGGCATCGTTGCTCAACAATATGGCAGCCACACCGAGCTTTGAACACACTCACTATCTTTGATGCTTTGGGTTTTACTTGGCATGGGATAAGGTATTAAATGTGTGAATGATCATTGCAGTTGTGAACAGTAATTAAGGGGGTCTTCCAATCACGACCACCTCAAACTAACTCAGTAGAAACCACCAGCATGCAACTCGTTGCGTTGAATGATGACAAACACAATGACGTCTCTTGTTGCCATGGCAACAGAATAAGAAAATGGGTGTTTTTTCCTATACCTATCATCAATCTCTAGAATGTTATGAAAGAACAGTTCAACAGATTTGCCTTTTTTCTGGTTCATGGCATAGAAGGTTTGTCTTCCTCTAATTTGAGCCCTAAAAAGCTTGTCAAAGTAAAAGCATGGAAAGTGGATAATTTTTGCCAGTTACACATTCCATGCCAGTTTCAAGTTTCAAAAATACATAGGGTCAAGAAAACAATTGCTGTGGTCAGGTTTTGCCATCTTTTCCAGAATATCAGTGCAAAAGTGTTTGTTACACATGAAGTAAAGGGGAAAAAACCAGACAGGCATAACAATGCATTTCACCAACAAAGTAATAGCATAGAGATGGAATGAAAAGAACGTAGCTCCAAAATGGTGCAAGAATTAAATGCAAATCATACCTCGCAAACGAGCAGTGTGGACAAATCTTTTTCAACTGAGTCCTTTATTCAGCGAGTAAAAATTACAAAACAGCTCTTCTGCTTCCAAATTGAAGAGAAAATTTTGGGGGGGAAAGGAAAACAAGACCTCTATCAGCTCCCTTTTATCAGCAACCTCAACTACCCAACCAAACAGCAAGAATCTGACCCCGTTTGCATCCTTGGAAATTCCACTTATCTTTGAGCGGGAAAGCCTCCTCCAAAACAATTTCTCTGACCAGGCTTCAATCCTGCACCAAGAGTTGTCCATCTTCAACTTTCAATGAACCTTCCACAAGTGAAGATTGAAGCCTACAGGCGCGGATCCAGGATTTTGAAATGGGGGGTGAATTTTCTCCACCTCAATCAGAGGAATCAGAGAAATCAAATATCATTTCAATATTTGAGGAATAAGAAAAAAAAAAAAAGAAAGAAGGGGGGCTCAGAAAAGGGGGGGGGGGGGGGGTGAAAATTCACCCATTTCACCTCCCCTGGATCCGCGCCTGGCCTAGTGAGACAAGGTTCATTTGCTTTTAGGCCCCTTGTCCATGAACAACAAACCGTCAGCAGATTGAAGCAAGCGTTTGAGCAAAGTGTGTTGCATTGCCAATAAGCAGTTCTTTGGAATTGGCAAGGTTTAAGCCTTCTCAGCCCTTGATGATGAACTCCGGCACCAGCAAATGACCTAAAACACAGTAATTTAGGGCAATTTTGACACATTCCAAGGTAAATTCTGCAGCTGATTCGGCCGACCAGAGAGTGAATTCAAATGAGCCTAGTATATCCACGTGACCAGCAGTCATGTGACAAGATACATGCATAACAATACCCAGTCCTCCATCAAAATCTTTGGAGATATAAGAGTTGTCATACACCCACCCCCTAACTCATTTTTAGCAAAAAACTCGCAGTTTCCTCATATGGTCTTGAGTGGAAGACCACCTTAAGCAGTAGTGAAAATAAAGCCCGAAAAAAATTCAGGCTTGTACGGGAATCGAATCCGCGACATCTGCGATACCGGTGCAGTGCTCTACCAACGAAGCTAACAAACCAACTGGAGCTGGTCATTTTGTTGGTTCGTAATATAGAGTGTTTTCACATGATGTCATGACGGCCATGTTGGTGTCCCAAAACAAAGAAACGGCGGCCATGTTGGTATCCGAAACTAAACCCCTGGAAATTGAACTCTATTTTTATGCAAATACTATCTTTTATTTCAGTAAACCAATAATATACTCGTGAGTGATGAACATATGAGAATGAATATATGAAAATCATATATTTGAACTGCGGATTAAAGAATGAATATGTTACGGATCATCGCAGTTGTGAACAGTACTTAAGCAGTTGTGAAAATAAAGCCTGAAAAAATTCAGGCTTGTACGGGACTCGAACCCACGACCTCTGCGATACCGGTGAAGCGCTCTACCAACGGAGCTAGCAAGCCAACTGGGTGCTGGTCATTTTTTTGGTTCGTAATATACCCGTATAAGTACGAACCAACCAATATTCTTTAATCTGCAGTCCAAATAGATGATTTTCAGATATTCCCAGTATCGTAGAGGTCGTGGGTTCGATTCCCGTACAAGCCTGAATTTTTTCAGGCTTTGTTTAACTACTTAAGTAGTGTTCAGCACAACCGTGATAACCATTCACATATTAATTCTTTAATCCGCAGCTCAAATATAAGATTTTCATATATTCGTTCTCGGATAAAGTATTGTCAGGAAGACTCAGTCCAAGAATATGCACACATGTGAGACTAAATTAACACAGAAAATTATGTTAAAAGAGTAAAACATTAAATTAAGGAAGAATCAGACAGGACAACTAAATGTCCTTTTCTGGAAAAGCATATCATATTCTCCTGATTATTGCTGAGAATCATTGCTGGCATCGGATTTTTAGCATATTGTCGAGGGATTCACAAAATCACAACCTCAACAACGGAAACAGGGCTCACCACCATACTATTTTCCAAGTTCCGACATCTCGTAGACCAGGAAACGGATGTCGTTTATAAAATTAATCCCTTGTACGAATTGCTTGTCGAATTACACCAGAGATCATTCGGTATCAGGAAAAGGACTCATTAGATATGCTATTTAAATTTCCAAGTTTTCCTACGGGCCTGAGTGCATTGCTCATTAATCTGTTCAAATTTTAGATTGTTGGCCAATCGGTAGATAAATGATCGTAAGAACTCAAGCGATCCTATGAGCTCCAAAGGTAATCTAACTTTTCAATTACGTTGCGATATCTCATTGTTGTATTAATTGTATTATTTTGAAAGCAATTTTGAAAAGGTTTTGACTAATTGAAGGAAAGAAAGGAGGGTCATTGCTCTAATTGTCAAAGTTGAATACGAGAAACTTTCAGTGATGGTGTTAGCAATTTCGGTTACCATATTAATCAACAATACACAACCGGTCTGCCTGCTGGTTATCATGAATGTTTGATGAATAGCTGCGAAAGTAAGCTTTGATAAGGCACGATTTCCTAACTAGCGAGAAAATGAAGAGAAAAAGATTTCTTGGTGGATGACCTTTAATATGAAAGTAAGACGAAACATATTTCTCCTTTGGTTCACGGTTTGTGTGGATTGGATAATCATTGAAGCAGGACAACATGGAAAGAATCACCATAGGTTACGTCTAAAAGCAAAGTCACAACACAGTAGAGGTATGCCGTAAACACACCGAGTTAGGCTTATTCTTCTGTAGTACGGTGATTTGCCGAGGTTAGCCAATTGAAAAAAGAAAGCTGAAACAGTAAATTATTTGTCAGTCGACTACAATTAAACCTCGGTGCTGTGGCAGTGCCATGAGCAGGTTGACTTGAGATTATCAACAGTAATATCGGGGAATTGTGTTTCGGTTTTGTGAGTCTAATTTTATAATCGTTGTTTCAAAATTATCAGTATATGTAAGAGGAAACGACACAGAGTACTGACAGAGGTTTTTTTACCCATCCCTTTCATCGTGTTTATGTCGCTTTTAAGAATCAAACAGGTTATATTACACGAAGCCAATTACAAATTGGGTTAACGCAACTTAACGTAATTTCGTTGTTTGGGTTGACGTCAAACTTAGCCACGAACCTAACACACATAAAAAGAGGGACTGTAAAGAAAAAACTCATCCATGGAGTACTTTTCATCATTACTCCCGGAATCATATTAAGGAGGCTTGCCTTGCCATTCTCTCCTTCAGATGTCATTCACTGCCACTAAAGAACATGAAACTGACAAAATAGTATGTTCTGTCTTCGGCAAAGATAAACGCAGACATTTTCAAAATTAACGTTTTTTAAGGAATTATAAACTTGCTTTTATATTTGTAAGGCGATATTTTGATATTTGTGAGATTCTGAATCATACTTATTTCGTACAATGCTAAATTCATCGACGCACCACGGTGGAAATTAAAGACGGCTGAATTTGCATCTCACTTCCAAATGGTGTAAAACTAGAGAAGTGCTGGTCCCTTTCAGCAGGACATCTTGTTTCAAAAGTTGGTGATCGTACGATAACAGCTTAAAGTCAAGACCGTCAAGTTACACTGCAAGAAATAACGAATATTCGGTTGTCAAATGAGCACGTACATTTAAAGTATAAGGAGAAATATGCTGAGGAATGAGGATATATATTGGCGTATATAAGACTAAACGTTTCTTCGTAGAACCTGACGTACACTTATCATTCAAAGAAGACCTTATTCCTCCTTATCAGGCGCGGATCCACGGGAGGTGAAATGGGTGAATTTTCACCCCCCTTTTTCTGAGCCCCCCTTCTTTCTTTCTTTCTTTCTTTTTTTTTTAACTTATCCCTCAAATATTGAAAATATTTGATTTCTCTGGTTTCTCTGATTGAGGTGGGGAAAATTCACCCCCCATTTCAAAATCCTGGATCCGCGCCTGCTTATAATTATATTCTTACCTATATCTCTAACCTCTTATTGTTATATTATTTTCACATGACTTTCAGAGCAGGCTCATACATGGCGGCCATCCAATGCTTCAGTTTTCAATATCAAGAACAAGAAGCGAACTTTTATTCAGCGCAGAATCCAGTTAAAAGGCGCGCCAAAAGGAGTTGTAGTCAATGTCAATGGTGAGAAAATTTATCAAAGTGCTGGTACGACAACAGCATCTCAACCAGGGCAAGACGCCGCAGGAAATAAGGCCATCAATCTTCGCATTAATCTTAGTAAGCAACCCTCAGAATTCTCCCGACCTCAAAGAAAGCAGCAACCCATAATAATAGCTCCACGTCCTCAGCAACCTGCAAGACCCGTCGTGATTTCCGTTCCAGCTCAAACACAGCCTCTACCTCAACAGCCGGTAGTAATGCCAGCACCAGTTTCCCCCCCTGTGGTCCTCCCAGCAACTCTTCCACAGCCTTCTCCAGCAACGGAAAAAGAAGAAAACGAACTTGGTAATATCCTACAAACAGTTGCTCTGTTAAACAGTTTGGGCAAAAACGAAGAAAGTCCACCAAAGATCGTACCTGTACCCGTTCCAGCTATGGGATATCCCCAGAGTCAGGGATTGGGTTTGGGATACCCAGCACTTCAGGGTTATTCTCCGATGGGGCAGAATCAAGGATATCCCGCTGCAGTAAATCAGGGATACCCGAGTCAAAACCAGGGGTATCCTGCACTTGAAAGTCAAAACCAGGGATACCCCGCTGCTGGAAGTGTGAATCAAGGATTCCCAGGAGGTGGAGGTCAAAACGTGTTGGGAGCACCGGCTATCGCTGGTAATGTGGGAACAACAGGAGCGGCATCACCTTTGGCTGGAATTCTGCCGTTGGTTCTTCCCATGAAATGTCGATGCGGTTGCGAGAGCCGATGTCCAGACTTGTGTGGTCTTTGCAAAGACGTAGACGAGGAGATTTATGACTCAATAGACTGTTGTAAGTCATTACCGTGTCCATGCTTAAAAGGTGGCACAAGTACGATACAACAGGGAGTGGTTTCACAGCCAGCAGCCTTAACTCCACAACAAACTACCTCGGTGGCGGTTCCTCAGAACCCACAGGCATCTACTTTGCCACTAACGCCTCCGATCACCACCCAAACACAACCTGCTCAAATGTCTAGTCCTCCTATTCAGCCTCCACTTTTGGCGCAGACCCCCTCGCAGCCTTTATCGGCACCTCCGGTAAATCCTATTCCTCCAGTGTCTGTTCCTCCACTTCCTTCGTTGACACCAGGCTCTGTTATTCCACCCCCTGCCCCTCAACCTTCAGCATCTAGCCCAGCTACGCAGCCTGGCTCATTGCCTCCACTGCCACCGTTACCACAAATAACCCCACCAAAACCAGAAGCAACGGCACCAAAGCCCTTTCCACCGAAGGCGGAGGTAGCAGGTACTGGTCCCTCAGTACCCTCTAGCTCAATTACGCCACCAAAGCCTGAAATTGTTCCACCGGTGACTAATCCCTCATCAAAGGAGGAACCTGTACCGCCTCTGCCTCCTGGACCTGGAGAATCAAGACGTCCAGGAGAACCAAGCTCGCTGATTGCTCCACCACCACCAGACAATGCAGGCCCTATCAAGATTCCACAGGTAGCTGTTCTTCCTGGTGAAATCGAAAACAAACGTGAGTGTTATTCTTTTCTTTTTAAGAATTTTTATATCCAAGATCATCACCCTTACTTGCTGGTCAAAACTCTAATAACCTTGAGCTCTGCTCTCTGGTTATGTAAAATAAACCCTATAGGTAGGCCATTTAAATGCGGGTTCTTCTTTGTGCTGTGTGTTTTGTAGTTTTTGTGAAGGGTCTTTTCAAATTGATGTTGTGGTTTTCCTGACTCTAGAACATGGCACTTTAGGAGGTTAAAAGCCTCAAACACGGAAAGAAAAAAAACTCTCTTTTTAAAAGATATTTTCAGACAAATATCCCATCCGAGCATGATTAACAAAATACAAACAGTGGAAGCGTTTCTTTGCGTCCTTCAAAGATCAATTTTATCTATCATGGAATCTGAACATGCGATTTCTCAAGAGTAATAGATATGTACTAAACAAAACAATGAAAACGGCAACGTTACTTGTCATTCATCGCCAACGGAAATGTTTAATTATGATTTAAATCTCATGTGTGTCATATAATTTAATAATGAAAATTGTAACGTTGCGTAATGTTTCATCTTTTTTTCTTTCTATTTCTTTAAAATTTACCGATCCGCATAGATTAGCTAGTTCTATTCAGTCTAGTTTGTAAATGTCTTTCGCTTATATATTTGGAATAAAGTGTAAGTGTATTAGGTCCTCCTGGCCTCATTTCCTATGTTGAAAAGAAAACTTTAATACCATCATAAACTCGTGCCGTTGTTTCTTGTTTGGGTGTATATTTGAGCCGCTTGTTCTATGAAATCCCGTAAATACACAATACAGTAGCTTTTCAGTATAACAATAAGCAACTTTAATTTGTGGCCTGATGAGATGAATCCATGTTGTTTTGTACACAGCGCCCCCAGCTGAGTCTGAGGGGCCACCGTTACCCTCCTTACCACTGACGAAGACTGCCTATCCTGCCCCTCCTCCACCCCCTCAGGTATTTATTATCAAGGAGAATAGTGCTTCCCCAAAAGACCCGGATGACAGTGAGAGTGCTGAGGCGCTCGATGATCTAAGCAAAACATTTGAGGATGCTTTCACTGAAGCCTATAAGTCTGAGAGAAAGAAGGGTAAACTGCAAGATGAAACTCATCGAGGGCGATTTAGGCTAAGGCTACATGATCAAGACGGATCTGATTTGGACTCAAATGACTCTCATGAGGGGCGGTTTAGACAAAGACAACGCGAGCAAGATAATTCTGATACTGATTTATACAAGCACCATAGCGAGCGTTTTAGGCCAAGATTACCCGAGGAAAAACCCTTACATTCAAATGTTGATTCAGAGGATGACGGCTTGCCCAGTAATGAGGAGGAGGAAGAAGACGAGGAGAGGATGCGCTCTAATGTCGGCTCACGGAGAGATTTTAGAGATCACAATGCTTCTGACGCTAATGAAAACAGTGATGATAATGAGATCGATGATATTGTAGATGAAGCTCTCGACAACAACGATAATAATAATGATGATGATGATAACACCAATGATGATGATGATAATGACGGCCATGATAATGATAACGATCGTGATGATTATAACAAAGCTTTGAATGCTGCGTTGGACACAGAGCCGTCATACGACGCAGACGAACCTCGCCATTCTCATCCTTACCAGCACCATACGCACAGTGATAGCACGAGATACCGTGTGGGGAAGGAAGACAACAATTTAGGATTTCAGAAATATGATAAAGGCAGGCGACATCATAAAGATAACCGTGCTCACTTTCGTTTGTCGCATAAACTTTCAACTCGAATTTTGGAAAACCGTAAAGTCCTATCACATTCTCACAGGAGAAAATACCCAGCGTTAAAAAGCACAAAAAGAAAGAAATTATTACGAAAGGCGGATTTCGATTCATCTCGTAATATAGTCCATAGCACAGCGCCGGAAACCATCTTGTGGTCTAATGTACACCATAAAAGTAAGACCAAAACAGTTATGAACGTTGAGCACCCATTAAAAATAGAAGGAAAGGAAAAGTTTAAAGTACCCAACAGTCATGATAGAAGTCATTTTGCTCATTTGCAGAACAAAAGTCATGGTCAGCATCGCTACTTCCACTCAGTACAACGCCATATTCCTCACAATGATAAACATGACCTCCAACGCGGCCGCCACGAAAACGACCACGATGGCCTTAGAAGCAGTCGGAAAGATCTACATCTATACAGTCATGCAAATACTGCAACAAATATCCACCCGGATGATATCTCAGAAACAAGTACTTCTGGTGAAATAAGTGCCGACCCAGAGGAAGAGGCAACCGTAAAATCCAAAGAAACAATTTCGTCTTCAGGTTACGGTCATGTGGACCATTCCGCAAAGAACGGTGATTTTAAAAAACACATCAAAACTTTCTCAAAAAGTAGTTTGAGGTCGTTTAAGTTGTTGCTTAAACACAATAATTTTGAAAGCCATGAAAGCAAAATAGAGGATGTTTATTTTAATTCAGGTGAGGAATCTGGCGACGAGGAAATTAGTGGAACAGAAGGTAGCTACTATTACTAATTGGTCCTATAGGAATTTTCATACAAATTCTTACAATTTAAAGGAGCTGTGTCACCAGTTCGAAAAGATTAATTGTGTCAAAGAAAACCAATCTATTTTTGCTTTCGTTTCTACTAGTGCAAACGAAAATTTTAAAAAGTGCCCTTTAGTAACGGCAAGAAAAATGGAATAGCAACTCAAAACAAGTCTGACTGATTATTGTTTTGTCTCTCGTCTATATAAAATATGTTTTTTGGATGAACACGAATTTTGGTCCCAAGACATAAAAATAGCCATGAAATAGCCCCTTTAACATCATAAGACCCACGCAAATATTAAATTGAGTTTACACGCCAGAAGTTGCCGAAAGTTTTACAAGAGGCAATCACTTATAATGGCCAACCACAGATGGCCCTGTTATTTTTGCAAAGCCCTGGTACTTACAGTCATTTAATTTTTAGTGGGTCCCTCGATGACATGTCAAGATTGAGAAGACCGTGTAGAATTACTTTCTACTGCAGGCGACATAACCTTTGCATCTTCAACACCCAGCTAATTCCAACTAGGGTCTGATGTTACTTTCCATACCTAAGTGATTGGGATAGCCATATCACTTTAAAGGAGATTAACTCTTAACACAGCTGGACCCAGATAATAGATAGCAGAGCAACCAAGCCTAGGCCAAACTTAAGAAAATTGGACTGAAACTTGCTGATTGAAAATTGTTTCATTTCATGATGTTCTAAGAACCCTGACATGGAGATTTCATTAAAAACCGAAAGTCACAACAAAATCAAAACTTTTTTGGTAGCTTCTCCCTAGATGAAGTGCACCTTATGCTGTAAACCTTCAAGGTTTTCAGAATCGAGTGAACAAGCCTTCAAAAGCAACGCATTTTCAGTTAAACAGTTACTTATTAAAGACCAGATTAACATTGCTTATCACTATCTGAGCTTTGCTTTAAAAGCTTTTGGTGATCATGTTTTCTAGTGGTGATAACTGTTATGGAGACGGGGTTCGCTCTTGGACTTGACAGCAGACAAAAATTAATATTTAGGTTGTATCTTATCGCACTTGTACAGAACGAAACATAGAAATGAATGCTTTAATTTGCAACGTTTTTGAACCAGATAGCGTTCTAGTGAGATAAAGAAAATACTAAGATATGGTCAAATGGTTTTGGTTTAGTTTTTCATTACCTTTGTGATGACAAGCCTTGTAATTTCTCGGTATCCCTCGTTTCTGAGCAACATAATTATTCCACACGGACTGCAACTTCTCAACAAATATTCCTTCCTCACAAATATAAGAAAATTTTGCCTTGCTGTTATTGATAGATAGATAGATAGATAGATAGTTTATTAATAACCGATTTGCAACTAAAAGTTGAATTATACGATTATTTACAAAAAATTGAATATTGATAATTACATTAAAAAGACTACAAGTAATTTAAAACAAGTTGTATAAATATATGTATAAGAAACAGCAAATAAGGACACTGTATATGTTCTAAAATAAAGTATACGGAAGAGATTTAAAAATTTACTAAAATCGTTCAAGCCTTAAGGGCATTAAAGGTAATAAAACTGTTACGAAACCTGTTCGTCTTAAAAACTGGCTTTTGTGCTTCCTGGCTCGTGAAATTTTTGACTATTGGTAAATAGTTTTGAAATTATCTTCCTTTTTCTATTCGCAATATTCCATCAAAAATCAATTTTAAAAAAGCAATTTTCAAATATTATTTTGCTCAGTACTAATCTCCTTGTTTTGCTCCATGATGTATCTGTGTCTGTGTGTGTGCTTATCTGTTTTTTGGCATAATTAAGCTATAGAAATTAATAAATGAATATTATTTAGGGCACTAATTACTTCTTACTATACCGTGCCCCTCTCCATTCTATCTGTTCTTTACCTTGTATTTATTATTAAAGTAACTCTAAATATAATTTGAATGGAGAAAACAATCAAATGAAATGAAAGGAAATGAAATGTTTCAGGAAGCGCAAAACGCCGACTATTTTTCTCAGGTTCCAAAAATACTGTGGACTATTCGTCCGTCTGTCAGTGAGTCAGTCAATGAGTCAGTCAGTCAGTCAGTCAGTCATTCGATTGGTCAGTCAGTAAGTCAGTCAGTCAGTCAGTCAGACAGTCAGTCGGTCGGTCGGTCGGTCGGTCGGTCAGTCGGTCAGTCAACCAACGGTATGCCAGTATGTTAGCGCTAAGTGTGCAAATTCGATTCGCAGGGGCAAGGCAAAAGAGTTATGTGGGGCCACCTTAAATTCCAAGATATTTACAGAATCGTAGACAGAGCCACTTTTAGTGCTTAAGAGAAAGCTGGTATTTATAGTAAAAATAAGTAAAAAACATCTTACCAAGCTCAGATAACTGAATTCTTTACGGCTGCAACAAGGTGTTACTTACAGTTATAACATCAACGGCTTTTTGTCTAAAAAATGTTTTATTTTTCTACACATCTTTACAGCTCATTCTTCCTCCTCATACAGTTAACAGTTACTTTACTTTGTAATTAAATGACGAAGGTTACATTGATAACAAAAACACTTTATAGAAAACACTTTATTTTACGCAGTTATCTAAAGCGTGATAACGCTGATCGCAGGAATAATAACTTAAAATAGTTTGCAAATAATTAATACTCCCCAAAAAACAAAATATAACATATTGTGTGTGTTTTTAATAATGGCGGGAATGATCACTCACCCTTTGAAGCGTGTCCTTTCCAAATATATGCAACAGTCAACATGAAATCGATTTTCAAACGAAAGCAGAGCACTCACGTTACCTTCTTGGGCAGTTAGTCAACAATCAAAAGATGAAGCTTTTACTCTTTTCGACTCTTTGACTGCAGAATCACAGTAAATTTAAACTGATAGATGCATTGGCATAAACCTCCGTTTTTGTAGCTTTTAATTTCGCTCATGTGGATGAGTGTTATGTTTATTAAAAATAGTCTCTTTGTGTGGTCTTGTTTGGTCTGCTGTGGAAGACGTTCTGAGATGATCTTCTCGATCATGTTAAAGACAATTTGATATGTTTTTTTAAGTGTGTACGACTATGGGACATGTGGCCTTACTTGTTACTGAAATCCAATCCATTCAGTTATCGGGTCTTTCTTGTTATTCCTACAAGAAGATGATTTCATTTTCTTTTTTTGTTTTTAAAGTCGAGTGGTATTGAAAGTCAAAGGGTCAGAAACAAAAGCCACTACTTTCCTTTACATAAACAATTGGGCATTGCATTGATTTACAATCAACATTACTAATGTTAAGGCTAATCAATCTTGTTTATGGCGTCGATTGAAAAATTTCGACTTATGCTTATTTTAGAAATGGTATTAAAATTTTAAGTTATTGAGTAAAACTTGGTGTTTCTTTATGTACGCTTTGAATAAAACGACAAAAGTCTCTTGCTTGGTCAGTGTTAACTGCAAAATGTGCATAAAATAGAGCGCAATGTGCCTGCCCAGTATCATTCCCTGGCATCCGGTATCACGGGTCTACCATCTTCAGTTTTTCGCCCGATGCTGACTCAAGGTTTGTGACTGTCGTTGTTGCTAGCAATGATTCCAGTTTCTGCCACATAATTATATGCTTGACTCTTCCTCTACGGGGTTTGATTTTATCTGTTAGGAAGTGCTAATAGAGCCAGAGCTTTTGCCAGTTCTCTTTCTTCAGTAAACGCTGTATTTTCTTGCTCAGGAGATGGGTTTAACTTACTACGTTGTTCTTGAGTTTGGAAATCAGTTGTCGGTGTGAATTTAATCGTCGTGAGCTGTCCTCGAGACGGGCTGTAAGGGGCTCTGGTGGACGGCTTGAAAGTAGTCACGCCAGTATCTTTTTGCTGAGAGAACTACAACGTCAACAAAAAAACGACGTGAGAAATTATGCCGTCAGCAGTAATGGCCTTACCTCCTTTCCTTGCTTACCATTCAAGAAGATCGTTGGATCTTCTTTATTGTTTTCTGTAGGTAGCTACTCATCCCCGCAAACAGCAATTATTCATTAGTATCCTCTCGACTGGAAACGTTTGGTGTCATTGACACTATCACTGAATAATGCGTTATAAGTTGGGCCAATAAAGCCAACAATGTATGGAAAAGACCGAGTTTGTGAACCGTACACGAATGCTTTGCATGTCCGACCTGTTTAAGAGGCCCTCCAAGGGATGGTCTGGTGTCGCTTTGTCGTCTGTCTGTCGCTTGTTTCGTTAGGGGCAAATGTCGCTATTGCAACGAAAACAAAAAGGGATGGAAAGTGAATTGTCGCTGTCGCAACCTTTCGCGCGTTTTCTCCCAATTTCTGTCGGTTGTCGGTGTTTTGGGAGAAGATTGTCGCCTGTTTTCGGAGCCATGTCCCTTGTCGCTTCTACCCCTTGGAAAGCCTCGTTTAAAGGAGGCGTAACGAATTCAGTGCGATCATAAACTTTAAGTTCAGTTTTGCATTTAATCCAAAAGTCTTTTAATATTGGCTCGAACGCAAGGAATATGAGTTTAAACATGTTATACTTTTTAAATTTGACTTATTTGAGATAGATTTCAAGCGTATAAGCCACGCTTTTTTCCTAACAGTTTTCACCCAAAAACAACGGCAACCGCCACCAAAAATAACATTAAATATCATTAAAAAACTGGTGCGTTAACATGATATCCTCTGCTCTTGGGTGATTATGTTTAGTGTATTAGATCATCTTTGACTTATTCTTAAAACAACAAGTTACCGAATAATGGGACGTGTTAAACAGTACACTAAAGTTAACGTCTTAAGTTGTTAATGTAGTCATCATCATTTCAAAATTAAGAAGCGTTAAAACTTACTGTGAAGAGATGGAGCTTTCGTCAATGTCTCCACTTTTGTAGTGACGTATGTTGATCATCAGCATGTCGTCAGTTCATTAAATGATGACTCTGTGCCGTTAGTCATTTAAAGTGGAACTAATTAACTTAACTACAGGATTAGCTTTTTTACTAAGGGACTTTAGGGGTGGTGCTTTGGAACTGAGTACTGTTTAGCGGCATTTTGTGCCGCTATGTCAGTGACATGTTTAAGGGTGCAATTTGAAAAATTTCCGTTTCTCCATAACAATGCATCAGAAAGGAAAACTCTCAGTCAACCCGGAGAAAGAGAAGTTATTTCCACTTATTTTCGCAAATCGGAGGTGCATGAAGAAAATGCACGAATCTTGGCGTCACAATTTCTATGATAATGGGAAGTTGAAGACTTTTTTCAATATTTAAAAGTGTTCACTGTTTGCGTTTTACGGGCTATATCCTGTTCTAGCTACGCAACTGACAAGTATCGTTATTACTCAAAAATCTTAAGGAAAATCTTAAGGAAAGTTGATTTAATGTCTCGGCAATATGGAAGTTACGTTAGTCCACCCGTACATCTTTAGATTTGGTGTACATAAATAGATGAATTAAAGACATAGAATCAAATACAAAACAAGTTTAGTAGCTGTTAGATTGATTGACCAAATATCCTATCTTATGTGCCCATTTTTGAGAAGTAAGTAAACTATAAAAAAAGTTACTGGAAACGTAAGATCATCCTAAAAGTTCGGAGGCGACCGAAGTATTTACGTCAGCAAGACTAGAGATCATCTCAGTTAAGTAGGAACATTCTGTACGATGTAAATTCAAGCGTGTTTCGCATGCTTCAATATTAGCATTTGAGGGTTAGCAATTTTGTCCGAGTAGAATTTTGTCCAGATTTCGGTCTCAAATTTGTACGTTTCCCGGATGAACGGAAGATGATGCACTAGTTGGTAATGGATTAATGTTTTGTGATTAACATTAAAAGCTGTCGTGATGTATGTCAAGCCACATAGTATGCTGCTTGGAGGAAGTAAAAACAAGTTATATGTCACTACTACACTAATATTAGCCCATTAAGCATAATGATCAACGGTACGTTTTATTAAATCAGTTATAGTCTTATTAAACTCAGGCTATCTACAAACATGATCCACCAAAATTATCACTTTAAATTCACCTAGGAAATTACATTTTTGGCCATCCTTCTAAAATGTATATGTTTACAGTTTGTGATGCATGATTTGTGAGTAAATGCCCGAAATATCAATCACAAATTAGCAAAACAAATTTTGCAAGTTTTGTCGATCAGTAAAAAACTACAAAATGATCTCAGTAACACAAAAAGCAGTTAAAAGTTAGAACTCGTAGAGTGCATTATAGTCGCTCTCCTAACCTAACTCTCAAATACAATGAGAAAAAACAATGCAAGGCATTTCATTTACATATATAGTGTTAGAAACGTTTTTTGTCGCTATACAAACACGAGGGAATCTGTCCTTATTTTTTGTTTTTTGAAAATGTCATTACCATAAAAACGACCATTCAAAATAATTAAGGGACGATTTCAACTCATTTCGTTTCTTGGATTCATTGCCAAAATGGATGTTAATTGTTTCAGCTTTTCCTAAAGACCAGTTCAGTCTTTTTTAAGTCCTACATCTTGCATGTGTAATTCTTGTTCAAACGAAGTCTATTCACAATTTCACATTTACTTATTAAGTTTCAAAAATGTTCTTGATGTAAATGTTTGACCAACTTATGACCTTTTAAATCACTGAGCGTTCCAAATATCATCGCGAATTTAAAATTTGAGTAAATTTTAACTTAATGGTGATTTTCTTGTGCAAGCTAAAAATTTCCAAAGCACCCTTACTGTGCAAATTTTAAGGCTCTTTATTAAGCCTATTTATTATCCTTGCCTTTTTTTTTTACAGTCCGGATTCTTCTTTCGTTCGTTCCTCGCTTTTTCTTTTTCTTTTTGCGTTTACCGTATCTTAACCTAAGGATATCGCTTAATACCCTTGAAAGATAGCGCTGTGTCCCAGACTGCGTGTTAAACAAGGGGAGTTGTTGAAGCAGGTAATAAAGTTGATATGGCACAGTCTGTATGTATATTGGTCGATTAAGAAGTCCGTTGGTTAGTTGAGACTTCCTGGCAGCTATAACAGGAAGTTGTGTGTTAACAGGTGTTTTGGGCGTGATTTGTTGAGCCAGGTTTGGCGACGTCAATGGAATTTGGGGTGTTAACAACGGTACATAAGTCATTTGTCGCATACCCATAGGACGTTGAGTTTTCCGTAGAGGCCCTTGAGCCTGCTGTTTTCCTTTCAACTGATTAACAAATTTTCCTGCAACTGTTCCCCGTGATGAAGGGGCTTCTGATGATCCCGTAAAAGGTCTGTAAGGTCGAGTGTCAGTAGAAATCTGTTGAAGTTGTTTGAGTGTTCCAAGAGGAGCGATGTTTGGTGGTAACTGTCCAGCCAGTGTCACAGTCGATTTTCCGTTTGTTTGCCCTATGGCAGTCGGGTTTTCTGTTAATTTAGCTACTCTGGGATCTCCTTTAAGAGCCGCACTGGAGATCTGGTCCCTCAGCTTCTCCAATAAGCTTCCTTTCAGTTTGTCTCCTTGCAAGTTGGTTAGTCTCATTATGGGCTTGGTAATTGTTCTAGGATAGAAATAGTAATATAGTAATACCTTAGGAGATGCTGTGTACGGAGAAACTGATAACTTAGGTGCAAACCCAGCAGTTGCCTGATACATTTGCGGATTTGCACTGTATGCTTGCGGAAGTAGTGAAGAAGATGACCGACTTGACGCCGCCGCTACTGGAGGCGCTTGATTAGTCCAAGGACCCCACGGCCAAGATTTTTGACCATAAATGTAATGCGGTCTGAAGGGAGAAACCTGCCTTTGTGGAATTCTTTGGGGAAGATGCTGTGCAAGTGGTGGAAGAACTGATTTCAGATGTTCCCCAAACGACGGTGTTATAACTCTTTGTTGTGCCTTTAGTGAATATGGCCGCCTTGGAAAGTAGTTGTTGTTGAATTGTTGCATTAAAGGTACGTTTGTTTGTTTGTTTGCGGCTGGTTGAGGCGATGGCACCTGTTTTGTAGTCTGTGAAGGTCTTGGAAGATCGGTTTGTGGTATTTGGAGAGACTGTCCAAGCATTGCCATCTTATAAGTAAGCGAATTCTGCTTTTGCTGCTGATGTTGAGAGCGGGCTCCTCCAGGTAGTGAATTAACACGATTTTGAATCTGAAGTGGTTGTGCGATACTAACTCGTTGTTTCTGAACAGAAGGTTCTTGGCTCAGATAAGGCTGGCTAACGGAAGAACCATAAGGTCTTTGTGCGCTTCCTGTAGTCCTGTTTCGCATTGGAATACTTTGAATGAGTTTTGCCTGTCCTAAGCTTGCTAACGTTGGAGGGCGCATTTGGGATACAGAAAAGAACGGCTTTAGGAGGCCACCAGTTATTCCTTGGTTAGTTTTTCTTAATGGGATATGCCAAACAATTGGAATATGAATCTGTTCATAGCTGTTCACCCTACCAGGCAATGGACGTGACTGAGTGATCTTTGGCATTTGATTTGGATTTTGTGTTAAAATCTGACCCGGTGTCGAAGGAGCCTTAAACTGCTTCAATTGTCCTGGTACGTTTTGTATCAAAGGAATTCTTTGTATTCCAACAGTATTCCCTGGCTGCATCCTTACTGGCGTACCGCTCTTTATTGATGTTTGAAGTGAAGGTGGGGCAAACACTCCAGGTTGGCGATTGCGATTTATCTGCTGTGTGAAGGACGTTTGAGCGACAGACGGTTTGACCGCACCAGGTTGACCATTGGTCTTCAGTTGTTGGATAACCACTGGAGTGTTATGCCTGAGCGAGGCTTCAGATGAAACAGATGTGACCTCAACAGGTTGACGATTGGTCCACATATTCGAAGACCACAAGCGTGGTAGCTGGTTCGAGTTTGGTCTGTAGGCGAAAGGTGGTTTAGTCTGTTGTGAAGGCAATATATACGCTTGAGGATGGGGATACATTATGGGCTGTTGAGGGCCTAGCCGATCATCGCTAGTTAAGCTAGCAAGTATCTGTTGAAGATTCTTGGCGACAAAATCTGTGGTAGCAGCTGGCTGTCTTTGATACGCTGGAGCCGCAGCGCTGATACCCTGACTGACAGCTGGGCGGGGAAGGGGGATAAGATTTGCTTGATTATTTCGTTGCCCACTGGTAGGCGGAGTCATAATTGAGGTAGAGCCCCTTGTTTTTGAGGACTCCTCTGTCACTTTCTTTGTGTTTTCTAGAAACAAATAGAAAATAATAATAATAATAATAATAATAATAATAATAAAACAAAGCTCTTAAGAAACAGTGGTAACAACGCCAAACAAAACTATTTTATTTTCTGTAACAGGCAGCATCTAAGTAGACAAAACACAGTTGTTGGACACACTTGACTACAGATTACCATTAAACTCTAGTGGAAAAAATCTTTGGTTAGAACAACCAGTCGGTCAGTTAGACTTTTTCTGGTTTCTTAACAAAAAAAAGTACTTAACGAGAGTATCTTACCGTAAAAGCTCTATTAAGCCCCCGGGGGACTTATATAATTTCAGTCCTCAATGACAGGGGCTTATTAGAGAAGGGGGGGGGGGGCTTATTTGAAACTCAAACACGCCGTTTCATCTTATAATAGTTTTTGTACCAAACTCAAACAACTGCAGTGAAACTTGATTATTTAATAAAGAGCAACAAACAGTATTGTGTTTAAGTTTATATTTGGTTAAAAGTAAACCAGCTGGGCTGCTTGAAGTGGATTTCGTAAGAGGGAATATGAGGGGCTCATTACAAAATCACATGTCCCAAAAACGGAGGGGAGGGGGGGGGGGGTTATTAAAGAGGGGGCTTATTACAAAAAACGACTTCCAAAAGGGGGCTTATTAGAGAAGGGGGGTTAATAGAGAGGGGGAGGGGCGCTTAATAGAGCTTTTACGGTAACGTAATACGTTTTACGATCAACATTAGAGATCTATTGTAGAGTTAAGAAAAAGGCAATCTTTAATGAAGAGACTTACTAAAATAGACACGGCAATGTCTCAATAGAACGAGGATTTCCAGGCGAGGCAGCTCGCAAGGAAATATGTAGAACTCATCTATCATTCCTCGCAGAAGGCGATTTCCAAATTGGTGCTTGTGACGCCCTATTCCAGCCTTGCCACCCCAGTCTAAGGACAACAGACCGTGCCCTCTAACTTCCTGTCGCAAATCGCCATTAACAAAAACCTTCAAGGGAAACAAATAGTATTAATTACATCTGCAAGACATTCGGCCGGAGACATCTAAGAACAACAGCTTCTCTGCTTTGCAGGCACTGCTTAGTATACATCACTGGCCATTTCAACTACTCAAACCAAGGTACAGGGGGATTTTAACTCTCAAAATATCGCGATAGGTGGTGTAAACGAAACAAGGAATTTGTTGTCTGTTTAAAAAAGAGATGCAGATCACAGTCATAAAACGATAAGCCTTTTACGGCCTGAACTTTAACAAAGAACAGGGGCATTTTTACTAGAGCGAAGAAGCGTGATAAGGCCCACTCACTAGTCATGTGCGTACTTACAGGTATATAAATAAGTTGTTCGTAGAGTCTCCAATAGTAAAAAGAGTGAAAAAGTGAGAATTCGGCTCATAAACCTTAAAGAAAGGGTATCGTGCTACTCACACGCGCTCGTTGTTTCTCAGCATTATACGTGGCAGTTAGTTGGGTCCAGACTCCCTCTCGTATGACAGGACGCGTGAGTAGACTAAATATAGTGTCGTGATTTTCGTTCCTGTGAAACCAACGCACTTTCCCGTTTTCAATTTCAAAGTGATACTGCCCATCTTTGTGCCTGGAGTGGCTTCCCACTGTGTCAAATATTGATTGAATGCCTTTGTTGGTGTCCAGCTTAATCCACGTTGCTATGGTGATACCCTGTCTTGGGACTTTGTCAAAGTGTGCTCCATCCAACAAGACATCTCCACCTGTGGTAACAACATGACAGTTTTTCTTTTTACTGATCAAAGCATCACCATTAAAACTAAACTCGCGTTAATCCTCGTTAGATTCTGTAAGTTGCTCTTGCTTACGTCTTTAAAAAAAAACCGACCTAACGATGAAAATTCAAATTCATTCAAATAAGACGGTGAGTCCCAGAATTGACAGTGAACCTTTAAACGTACCTAATAAATTTGCCGCGTTGCCACATTTTCCACCGTGAGGAACGATTTGTGCTCCATTAGCCAAGATACCGTTGTTATCACTTCCGGAGTCATCCTGTAATGTACTCTGGGTATATCTGTCGAAGCTCAGATGGATGGATGGTGGGCAAAAGGCTTTGAGGGAACAAAATAAGAATATTTAATAAAAATAAAAGGTAGCTCCCTGTTGCATCATGAGTTCGTAATTCGTTGGAGCAGCAAATAGCTCTGCTTTAATAAAGTTCACGACCAAAAGAAGAGGAGAGAAAGTCTGAAACTGTTCTCGATCACCGGACTGAATATTTCATCACTTTGTCTTATTTTGATTTTTTAGGGCCCGTTTATATGGTCTCGGGTACCCGAGACAACCCTCTCCCCCCCGAGACAACTTTACCGAGCGTTTATATGAGAATTGCATGACCGAGACAAAGTTGACCCTACTTAGTTATTCAAAGCACGAAACAAATTTACAAATTCTCATTTGCCGTTCTTTCTTTGTATTTGGTCGCTCTTTGATTGAATATCGTCAATATTGATTGGAAATTTCCTTCCTAGGTTCATTTTTGCTTCGATACTTCTTTTTATAAAAGGACCAGTGAGCCATCAGCCAATTCGAAGTTTATAACGTGTCACATAATTTAGCTTCGTACTTAGCTCCGAATCAGTTTCTTCCCCGCTCTATCTGATCACTGTGGGTAATGCTGGCTTTTAAAATGTAATTCCTTGAAATAAATTTGCGTTTTTTAACTCAAAAATTGGACCGAAATAACTTTTTTTCGCATACGCGCATATTTAATTTTCGGCCGTCTCGTCCCGGGTAGGCGAGACAAAGTGTTTACATGAGAAAAAGTTGTCCCGCTTGCCAGGGTTACCCTACCTGCCGAGGCGAGACAACTCGCCTACCCGAGTTGTCTCGCCCATCTCATGTAAACGGTTGGTAGAACTTTTCAAAGAAATGAGTGGAAAAATAGCTCGCCCAGGGTAACTCGGGGGGAGGGTTGTCTCGGGTACCCGAGACCATATAAACAGGCCCTTATTATTAATACCCACGTGTCGGGTTTAAGACGTATATCAAGACTGTCATAGTGTCCTCGTTTTTTGGTTTGCAACTTGCACCGAAATTAGTTACCTTGTTAAAATGCATGCCATAGATGATGTGCTTTTTATAAGAGCTTACGTGCTTTTTGGTGGAATTGGCCAAGGATAGTAAAAATTTAAGAGACTTCTTTGCAAAAAATGGATAACGCCTATTGCATATAGGTTGCTTATAATATTTATGTTTGGGAAAAATTTCATAGGCACGTTTCCGTAGATAAATGCAAATGCAACCTATGTAACTAAAATCTCTTCAAAGATCTTAATCCATTTACAAAGCAATCCTTTTAACTTATGGACACCTCGAAAATTTTACCATTAGGAATTTAATAACATCGTTCCTCACATTTTGGACAAGTTGTATGCGGCGCTCATATCTAATTCCCATGCATGCACATGAAATCACAACAAAAGCGCATCGCACTGCAGACTGCGCCTTAATTAAGCTCTGCGAACGTAAAAGATTGATGAAGTGTTCTTACATTGACAGTAGTCACCAACATATCCCAAACGGCAAACACATTTCGATATTCCTGGTTTGCAAGTACCACCATTCTGACACGGAGAAGCTTGGCATGCCCAGTTCTTGTCTCGCTGAGTCTCCACTGAAAGCGATGAAATCAGTACATTGAAAGCCCCCTCAAACTTAAGCCCTGGCCAAACAAGAAATGTTTGGTGACCAAATATCAACCATATATTGATGTTTGAAGTCCTGGCCAAACGGGTATAAAACACGACTAAACACGATCCAAAAAGACCAAACAAGGTCGCCAAACAGTAAAATGTTTGGTCGCCAAACAAGTAGCTGATGATGTTTGGTCACCAAATATCTCCCGTTTAGCCGGGGCTTTGTCTTACTACGTATTAAATTGACATGCAACACTGCAAACAACCCTCAAGGAGGCCATGTACTATAATATAGCTTATAAAACAATGCCCTAACAAAGCGTCCGAGCAATGTTTACAGTCATGCTTAAGAAAATATCGCAGAGGTATCCCAGAAGTCATGGGTTCAACTCCCGTATAAATATATATTAATACATTTATACATTTATTCATTGTCATTCAAAATAGCTCAGCGTTGATAAACGTTTTATTAAGGCAGCTATTTCTTTTCCCTGAATTGAAAGGACAAAAAAAAAAAAAAAAAAAAAAAAAAAAAAAACGGCAGTAAAAAA
>JAEMWC010000795.1:0-57500 GCA_016490735.1 Pachyseris speciosa
AGACTTGAATACCGGACGTCGAATAATGGTTTTTAAATCGCTTAATACACAATACATACATGCATATACTTAATTCACCCTCGGATTTGACTGTAGCTTATAAAACTAATATCTCCGAGCATTTACCAACCCAACCATCAGATGAGAGCTAGATCACTACACCAGGAACTACGCCCCCTACTCTTTGGGTTCTTTAACGTCCCACAGAATCAATTATGAAGAAATGTGAGACGAGGCCTACAGTTTATCGTCCTTACCCGAGAAGAAAAGAAAGTCTAACCATTTGCAGATATATTTTCTGCTGGTATGCGGTGAATTCAGTTCATTATCAGTTTGTTTCTTTAGTTATTCATTTCGCTGTAGGACAGGCCACTTGGCGTGTCCCTTAGGTATCCTTGATTGGTGTGGCTTCAGTATTTGTAGGCTGTTCAGAGTTATTTATTCCTCTCACTCTCGCTTTCCATGCTGACATTGAAGTTGTAGTTAGGTAATATGACGGCTCGATCGGAAGCAGAAGTTTTAACCACTCCGGAGCGCGAAGTCATGAAAAACTCTTCATCACAGGAAGATCATTCAAATCCACCTTTGGTCGATCAAGTGTTCCCTCTGTTCAAAACTTACTTGGCATCCCAACTCGAGGAAAAAAGCAAGCAGCTCGAAGGAAGTCTCAAGTCGTCAAGGAAGCCGCCGAGTTTAAGTTCAAAGGTAATAGGAAGCAGTTTGAGTTAAATGCGCAGTTGGAACACATTCTTGGTAGTATAGACGTCAGCCTGAACGAACCGCAAGAGGTCCTTAAACTGGTAGCAGAAGGGAGACAGCTCATAAGGAAGCTTCAGAAGTTAATAAAAATCGCAGACAGAAGCAAAGACGGGTGGCTGGTAGCGCAAGAGTACAAGTCTGACGAGCTTGCTTCCAACTCTGAAGATGAGAAGAAAATTCGGAAGGCTAAATTATCGGCTGAAAAGGAAAAGGAAGGAATCGAAGGCTAGTGCTGGCAATGCTTCTAAAAAGTTTACATCTGCTAGCGATACTCAGCTTTTTCGCGGTAAGACATTCTAATTTCTTTGTGATGTCTCACGTTGGGTTGGATTGCCTGACCATCATTCCTTTGGTGTTGTGTTTCTACAGTATTTCAGGAGAAAATAATTGACGTTCGTTAGTTTTTATAATCATCGTCAAGCATGCGCGTGGCGGCGGCGGCGGCGACTACAACTACAATGAGTGGACAAGTAAAAGCGGAATTAAATAGACGAAGTCTTTCGAAAACAAGACCTGTTTGATCGAGTTGTTGAACACGACGAAATTGGGTTTCTTTGTGGCGAGGAGTGACGATTGAAGTGGATGATATACCCCCTCTCAAGAAACGACATCGACTGAAATTTGTTATACCAGGATAAACAAATGTCTGAGAAATATGTTGTACACTTTTTGACACCAATATGTCACCAGAAGGAACATACCAGGTTGCGTTGGAACAGGTCCTGAGGAGCTGAGGAAATTTCTGGGAATTACTGTCTGGATGAAGCTCAAACAATTGCCGATTTGTACAATTATTTGTTCTTTGCTGCTAAAACTATTATCAGTCTCCATGTTTTAATATTGTATTAGTCAAAGCTGATATTTTTGAGGCTTTCTAAGAAGCTGTAAATGTGCTTTTAGTGTTCAAAGGTCATCATGGATCACATAACCCTCTATATGGTGGTTTTAGGGTTAACATACCAAGCCTACCAATACTCGAACGCACTCTCTGATCTACGATTACTACTAGTAATAATAATAATAATAATAATAATAATAATAATAATAATCACTTAAGTCTCAAAGCTATTTAGCCCAGCACAGATGCTCTACTATTTTGGGAGACTAAATCAAGTGCGGTGAATTCAGTTCATTATCAGTTTGTTTCTTTGGTTATTCATTTCGCTGTATGACACGCCACTTGGGCGTGTCCCTTGGGTATCCTTGATTAGTGTGGCTTCAGTATTTATAGGCTGTTCAGAATTATTTAGTCCTCTCACTCTCGCTTCCCATGATGACATTGAAGTTGTAGTCCCACCCGCCAGCCCTTGTCAACATAGCAACATACAGTAATCTGTTTAAACCATGACCAAACAACTAGGCCATTAGTTTTGCGCAGACATATTTTAACACTTTCAACAGATGCTGACATAATGTGCCAGTGCCCCTTCAACACTCAGGCAACCAAACATTAAGAGGCGCCCTTGTTCGATTGCGACCTTTGGTTGCAGTTTAGGTACACAAGCAGCAAGGGAAATCAGTAGTGAGTAGTGTATCCGGAGGCCATCAAATACCTGCTGCATCTGGGGTCTGTATTTCGCCGAAATAAACCCCCCACCGTTATCTTTGAGAGAAGCGAAAAGATAACGGCGGGGGGTTTATTTCGGCGAAATACCGACCCCAGATGCAGCCGGTATTTGAGTGGCCTCGGGATACACTATTCAGGAGAAGCAGCCCCAGGCGGAGGGATGGGCGGGAAAGAAAGAGGAGGCGCGGAGAGTGTAAAAATCCAAAAGTGGTCGGCCTATTAGAGTGAGGGGGGTGTGGGGATGTGTTAGGCGGTGGTATAGAACAAACGCAACCCAATTTACATCGACACAATTTTTGCTATCTCTATATATGGCCGCGGGAAGAGATCAACAAGCTTTGGATACGGGAAAGAGCTCGCTCATCCTTTTACCTCAGGCACATCTTTGGTTATGAACTGCCAAATACTGAGAATGGGGATGTTATTGAACATTTCAAGAGCCTGGAAACTCCTTGGTTCAACTCCCTGGCAGAACCAGAGCAATGGCTGCAAAGGAAAGAGGAAGATCGCCTCAGCATTGATAACATTAAAAGACCATCCACAAAATGGAAGTTCATGGGTTTCACCACTGTTGATGTGAAAGCTGTGTTTGACCGCCAACCACTGTTGGGAACAGCCCCTCTTCCAAGCTGGCTGCGAAACCTTACGCACAGCGCCCGCGGGCGCGCAATGGACGCTTTGGACGCCTTTCAGGACAACTTCTGTTTGTGGCGGTGTATCGCGGTTTTTCAAGGAGCAAGAACAGATCGCTCCACAGCTGCTACCTGCCTACTAGCGGCAAGGTTTTTCAACATGCCCCGTCTTCAAGATTGTCCCAAGACATCACTCGATGAATTGGACAAGGTCGAGCAGCACCTAAACACAGGAAAAGCTTTCAACGAATGCTTTGGTATCCGCGTTTATGAGCCAGAGCGGACCGAAACAGGAGAAGCCATTTGGCATCTCAAACAAAACTCGCCGGCAAAGGTGAAAAAAATTCTCACGATTGGTGTTTTCGATGGGCACGCATTCCTCATCAAAGATATCAAGAAGATGGCGAAAGTGTGCGTATGTATCCATTGCCAAACAAGGTTCACGCGCCCAGACAACCTTCAACGACACGCGCAAATGTGTCCCCAGGGAGAAACGCGAATCATCTGCCCAAATGAAAAGGTTCAAGCCCCAGAAACAGCATTTGAGCAAGCTTTCTTCCCGGATAAAACAGTTTTCGCCGCCCCCACCAACTGGGTTCAAAGAGAAGCGCGCCGCCGAAACATTCACATCCACCATGCGTGTGGGCGCGGGGGTGAAAGGTGGGTTTCTGGGGCGCCTGTGGATGGTTTTCATTTCACGTCCAAAACAGTGTTTCAGTATCATGGTTGCTATTTTCATGGGTGCCCGAAATGTTTCCCAGATCGCAACACAACCATTCTTGCTGGGGTGAACAAGAAAACTGGACAACAAGCGAGAAAAACCCGCGAAGATCTTTTCAAGGCCACAAAAGAAAGGTCAAAAACACTTCGAAAGGCTGGTTACAATGTTGTTGAATTATGGGCCTGCGAGGTCGGGCACGACGGGCGCAAACCGAAAATGTTCACGAAAACCTTTTCCACACACAATTCTGTACGATTTTGAATCCTTTGGGGACAAGAATTTCCGCAAAGAACTAACCACCACATTGACGTTGGAAAGCACTCATGTGCCAATCTCTGTCTCAGTTGGCGACACCCTTGAACGCGCACCCACGCATATCTGCGAGAGAGACCCCAAAGAACTCTGCCGCAAGTTTGTTGAAGAGCTGAAGCGGCGCGATAAAAACATCCGGGCAAGTATGCGAGCTGAGTTTGTACCTGATGACTTTCACTTTCTCCCCCCGAGACGCCAGCCCAAGAGCGAAGAATGGTGCGACCAGGTGCCAGTTCTTGGGTTCAACTCAGGCCGCTACGCCCTCAACCTGATCAAAGAGTATTTCGTGGAGCGGATCGCCGAGACTGAGGGTAACACCAAAGTGGTGAGGAACGCCAACAAAATCATGTTTCTTCTGACGAAAGGCTTCCGATTCCTGGACATCATTAACTATTTGGGGCCAGGAACCAGTTATGACAAGTGGGTGAAAGCCTATGACTGCGCAGCCGAGAAATCGTGGTTCCCGTACGAATGGTTCGATGCCCCTGGAAAGCTTGACTTTCCTGGCCTCCCTGATTACCCCGCGTGGTACTCACGCCTGAAAGAGAAATTTGTGCTTTAACTGGCTGAATGGAAACAATGCAAGCGCCTTTCCAAAGCAAAGGGGATGCGGCCCTTCTCCGACTGGCTGCACCACTACAACAACCTGGACGTGGTCCCCGGCTTGGAAGCGTTGGAAAAAATGCGGGGCTTTTACACCGCAAAAGGCATCGACATTCTTAAAGACGCCGTTAGTATTCCTGGAGTGTCCATGCATTACCTTCTTCGGGGTTCGGTGGAGCGGGGCGCCGAGCTTTGGTGCCCCAGCAATGAAGCGTATGAGATGTTGAAAGAGGCGGTTGTTGGGGGGCCAAGCCTCGTGTTCACACGTCATCACGAAGTTGGCGCCACAAAAATCCGATCACACCAAATCCCCAACCCAAAACCATGTCGAAAAATCCTCGGCTACGACGCCAACGCGCTTTATCTGTCGACAATGCTTCAGGACATGCCTTGTGGAAATGAAAACCTTGTGAAATAACCAGACGACTGGGCTGTCGGCGCCGCGCCAACCTTCACAAAGGGTCAAAGATGGCACCTGGTTTGGACTCGCTTAAGTAGACATTGACATTCCCCAGCACTTTCGGCACAAGTTTGAAGAGATGTGCGCCTTCTTAATCAACAAACAAGTTCCCGCCGAAGCCGTGCCGCAGCACATGTTGGACTACCTGAAAAAGACCGACAGAATCTTTGGAGTTGGAAAGAAACTGTTGGGGGCACTCTCTGCGGAAAAGATGTTGGTGTATGCTCCACTTCTGCCGTGGTACGTGTCTCACGGGGCGGTCATAAAATCAGTACATAGAATAATCGACTATCAACCAAAGAAAATCTTCACCTGGTTTGTCGAGCAAGTGACTGAAGCGCGCCGCACCGGAGACGTAGAAAAAGGCAAGGCATTGCTCGCCGAAGTTTTCAAGCTGTTGGGAAACAGCGCTTACGGAAAAATTATTGAAACCGTGAAGCGCAAAACGAATGTGGTTTACGCGAAAGACGAGAAGGTTGTTGACAGGACTTTGCGCAGTGCCTTCTTCTCCGATTTCGACGAAATTGGGGAGGCGTACGAGCTGGAAAGTCGAAAACCGCGGATAACAATTCGAAGACCGTTCCAGGTCGGAATCGCGGTGTATCAGCTTGCGAAGCTGCGGATGTTGGAGTTTTATTGCGATTTTCTTGACAGGTTTGTCGACAGGAGCGATTTTGAGCTGATCCAGATGGACACAGACAGCAACTACATGGCGATCAGCGGCGAAACGTTGGAAGATGTTGTGAAGCCGGAAATGCCAGCAGAATTCGAGGTACACAAAAAAGAGTGGCTGGCTTGGGACAAGTGGAGCGGCCGCACACCAGGTATCTTCAAACTTGAGTGTGTGGGCAAGCGGATGATCGCGCTTTGCTCAAAATGCTACTTTGTCGAGGAGGAAAACGGAAAAAACAAGTTCAACACGAAGGGAATGTGAAAGGCGCAGAACGCAGTCACGTGGGGGCGTTTCAAAGCGGCGCTTGAAGGGGTGAAGGACATGGCAATGAACAAGGGGTTTCGGATGGTTGAATGGCGGATGATGACTTACGAGCAGCAAGTCTGGGGCTGAGCGCGTAATACGCCAAGCGGTGGGTGCTGCCGGACGGAATTCACACAGAGCCGATTGAATATCACATGGAGGGTGGATAAGCAGATCTGCTCGCTTTTCTGGATCAGGCGTTCAAAGACTAACCTGGGTTTGCTCGGGGGTAATGCGGTGTTTGGGGGAACAACCATCAACTCTTCGCGCACGAAGCTGCGTTTCAGTCAGTCGGAAAGCCAATACATGACAGGTTGGTCTGGTTTGATCATAGTCCTTTCGAGTGTGAAAGTTTGCAGAGACCAGATTGGATCTGTGGCCCTTTGCACACCACCCTCCAACACACCAGACTGCAACAAAATGCGAACTTCCACGTCAGCAGGGAGCCGTTTTTCGGCTGCACCGACAGGTCTGAAATACGGAGTTGCTGGCTGAGCAAAAACAGTTCGTTTTCGAATTGCGTCCGCGGGTTTTTGCTGTGTCAGCCGCGTGGTTTTTTGGTTGAGAGCAGCAACAACCCTGGAAAGCCTTGCCACCCACACAACAGACTGCACACCCTCCGGCAGCCGCATTTCAACTGCTCACTGGTGCCCGAACAGACGCTTGGCAAGCGTGCGGTTGAAACGTTCCACAATTGCCTGGTCGCGGTGCACCTCAGCATGCCCACGACGAATGCGCGCTCCATGCGCCCCCATAACTCTGGAAACAACCCCAATGAACTCCCGCCCCGGGTCCACCTGCAGCAGCTTTGGCCACATGAGAGGCCTGCACTTGTAAATCTTTTTAAAGGCTCGGGCCACTTCGTCAGAGTTTTTCGCGGTCAGGGGCTCAGCTGCCTTGAAGTGGCTGGCCACGTCGACCACAGTTAGCGCGTATTTGAAAGTTCATGAGATCATGAGGATCATGAGAATTTCGAACTTGTTTGTCAAAGTTGCCAAAGGGTTGAGGAGCTCCGGGCACACCAACCAAAACCAGGGAAGAGGTGGGGTGGACAGCCAACCCCGTTTCATACACCCACCTTCGCAAAATTCTCGAGAAACATGAAATATTCGACGCCGTCAACACCATTCCGATTGCCGGGCGAGAAGTGAGCGCCCCGTCTCGGTGGAAGTTTTTGGGAAACCTCATCCAAAATTTCAGGGAATTTCTCATCCCCAGGTCGGCGAATCACGTTTGTTTTTTGCATGATTACTTTCAAGTGGTTCCAGAAGGAGTTTGGCCGCGCAAAAAAGGAATTCTCGCGCACCTCTTTCCTGCCGTCGAAAAAATACACCCAGCAACGCGTCGCCGGGCGAAAGAAATGTTCGATGAATGGTCGTGGGACTTGAATCAATCAACGTGATAAGTCTTTGTTCAAATTGCCGCGCCTTCACTCCGCGACGAAACGTTTGGTGTATTTCGCTTGGATTTTTTCGGGGATTTCCATGCAGTGGTCGCTGACGAAGTAGTCAACCATTTTCAGCCGGTCAAGAAAGGCTTTTTGATCGAAAGGTTCCCCCTGAGATGGAAGCGTGTCGCGTTCAGAATTTTTTTGTACTCGACCCGGGCGAAGGTGGCCCTCTCAGCTTTTATGTCGTATTTTTTTGAAGCTTGCAACACCCTTGACGACAAGCCCGAAACCCGTCAAAGTGGCAAACACAATTGGGTTCAAGGTAAAGCCTCCCGCAACCGCAGAGGAAACGATGGCCTTGCCCGCCACGACATTGCAAAACAAGTGTTTTCTTTGGAAAGAGTGAAAAAGCTTGCCGTATCCCCAATATTTCTTGTGGTAGAAAGCGTAAAGCTTCTTCAACATCTCGACGGTGTCCCGTTCAAGGGATGGGTCGATATGATTGAAGTCGAAGTTTCGAAAACAGGAAAGCCCCATTTTGGTACCTGAATAAAAGGGCGTCATTGTTATAAACCACGTTGTTATTCAAATTCAAATTTCCACCCAACTTCGGTTGGTGAACCAAATAACTGTTCATGTCAAGGTCCTTATGCATTGTCATTTGCCCGTTTGTTCCACCAAACAACGTTGCGCTCCCATCTTTCACATGGTGCCCGTCCAAATCCAAATAACCCCCAATTTTGGTTGAACGAGGTAAAACCCACCCAGGTCCAGGGCGGTCCCCATTACCATCCCACCAACGTCCCCGTGGAACAGCTCCAGGACGCCGCTGAAAACTTTCTTGCTATTCAAATCCAAGTCGGTCCCCAGTCATGGAGCCGAGAGAAGCTCGCCATTCATGTTCAAGTCGGTTTGCATGGTCATCATTCCATTTTCCACAGCCCAAACCGAGTCGCAAACACCCGAATCCACGCTGGAAAAGTAGCCAGAAACCCCATAAACAACCAGGTGGCCTGTGGTTGAGCCAGAGGTTGAGCCGTGTAGATCCAATAAAATGTTGTTGGGAGTGGTGTCACTCCACCGGTGGAACTGAATGTGGGTTTTTGTGTATGGCGGGTTGGGGCTGCTGAAGGTTCGCGTGGTTTGGCTCGTGATGGAAATGACGGTGGCACTCGCCCTCACGGACTCATTTGTCATTTCCGGCGGAAAGTACTCAACCACGAACGTGAAATATCCTTTCGGCAGCGGATAAAGATTGAAACCGATCCGCGAGCAGTAATCATCGCTGCCCGCGTCTTTGGTGAGTGTGAACTCATAGGCGTTTTTGTTAACCCCTTGTGGGGAGGCGGCGAAGTTGACTATCCCGCGGATCGTTATGTTGTTTTCGGATGAGGACTCGTCGTCATCGTCCATGAGGTAGGCGAATTGATTTTTTTGCCCGCCGGACTGAGAAAGGTGTGAATGATCCACATAATCCTTCGTTGCCGCGTCCGTTTCGTCGGTTTTCGAGAGCGATGATTTTGTGGGAAACCATGTCAAGATTGCCTGTCATTGCTTGACTACCATCCTTTTTCAGGAAGTTATTCAAGGAATTATCCAGGTAATTTTTTGACGCCGTGTCACTGAAGACAGTTGGGTCGTGCAAAGAGGTGATCCTTTGTAAACCCATATCCAGGGCTCCAAACATTGGCTCTGTTCCGTCTCTTCGGGGGAAAAAGGCATCAACATAGTGTTTGTTTGCCGCGTCCGCCGCGCTGGCCGGCGGAGCAAGGGTTTACCACCGTGTTGTTGTTCATGTTCAAATCTTTTTGTGCGATCGCGTCAAGTTTGGTTTGCAAACCCTTATCCTTATATTTTTTGTTGACGGCGCGGTCAGCAGGCGTGCTGGAATCGGCGTCTTTCAAATTGATGATGGCATTTCCGCCCATGTTCAAATCGTCCAAGGCTGGGTTGGCCCCGTCGGTTTTCAAACATTGCGCAATTTCTGAATCGAGATGACTTTTGTTCACAGCATCGAGAATGTCTTTGAGATAACCCATGTTGGTGATGAGATTCTCCCCCATGTCCATGTCACCGGTCATTGGGGCGCTCCCGTCGAGTTTCAGAAAATCCCCTGTCCATACCCGCTGCCGCCGCCGCTCCGGGTTTTCTGAAACCCCTAGTTCGTTTGGCAAAGTACCCCATGATTTCGCACAGTGGTGTTATATAGTTTCGTCAAATTTTTTTTCAACAGTTTTTGCGGTTTGTCGAAGTAAGAGAGGGAAAACTTTTTGTCGGTGGCGCGGTCCAGCAGGTCGTGATCAACCCCCAGCTCGTCGGCGATTCGTTTGTTTTCCTTTGGGCGGAAACTGAAAAGGCAGAAATGGCTGCAGTTGTCCCGGATGTTTTTGGGAACCTTGTAATAGGTCTGGGTGAGATAAATGACGCTGCAGTTTCTGTGCCGGCCGTTGATGAAATAGTTGATGATGTCGTTTTGGTTCTTTTCACAAACCAAGTCATCGAATGCAACGATTTTTTGGTTGTCGGGAGGCAATTCTTCAAGCGGAACAATTTCCTCGCCGGGGGACCTCGATGACCTGGTAACCCACCTCGGGGTCGTTGTTTTCGGCAAAGTCCCGCAAGAGCGCTTGACACTTGCTTTGGTGGAGGTTTTTCGAAAAGAGAAAGACTTTGTCAAACTCCAACAGTTCGTAAAGTATGTGCAGCAGGATGTTTGTCTTGCCTGAATTGCTTGGCCCGCAGATCAACATCCGAAAAACGTCGGCGGGCATGGCCGGATGACCCTGCCGGAAACCATTTGTGATTTTTTTCTTTACATGCAGGTTGCAAAGGCACGGCCATGTCAATGAAAAAATGGCGGCAACAGGCAGAAGCCGAAGCTGAAGTCCAAAAACAAGAGCACGAAATCCGGCGGAAATTCAAAACAAACAAAATCGGAAAGGAGTTTGGACAGGTCGAGGCTGAAAAGCTTTTCAAACCAGTCACGACGAGGTTGGACAAAAATTTGAATCTTGCACCGGCGGAAGAAGGGACCGGCCTTAACTACGAAATGGACGAGTTCGATCGAGTTAAACCGTTCGATTGGGGCGATCCTAGGCCGGAGGCTGAAACACCTCCTCCGTCACCCACCGAGGAAGAAGAAGAAGAACAAGAAGAGGAAGAAGAGTTTCCACCTCTACCCCCGCCAGTGGCGGAAGATGAAGGCCCCACCTCTGGGAGTGATGTTGAGCGCCCCCACGACCGACATGGGGAGAGCCGGTGGAAACAAACTTTCTCAGCGGCACCAATGAATCGGATGCCTTGCGAACAGCCAAACGACTTATCACTCAATATGGGGATGACCCCCAGTACAAAGTGAAAAAGAAAACCTCCCGATTTTACGGTTACACCGTGGGCGATCTCCAAGATTTCGTTGCTGGGATTCAAACCCAAAGAAGGGAGTTTTCGCCACAGTAGCTGCAAGTGGTGAAAAAGGCATTGAAACGGACTCCCTCACCAAAAACAAGAGCCCCCCTTCCCCCCCCCCCCCCCTTCCCTCTTCCCCCCAACAGCTTTGGAACAAGCCATTTTGGAGCGCCGGCTTGCAATCAGTGGGCCAGAAGAAGAGGAATTTGCGGAGGAAGAGTGGGAAATGGAGGGCAGTGCCTTCGGTAAGACCGCCGACAACATGATCCACCAACTGTATTTGGCCCTTGGTTCGTTGAAAGCCGACAACACTGCGACGAAACTCCGCAAAAAAAATCGTTTCTTTGCTCAAAAAGCTTCTCCAGCTTGGTGTCATCAATGAATTTCAGATGCGCAAAATTTTCAACGATTACATACGGGTGTGAGGATGTTCCACGATGACACAGACCTCAACCGGTTTTAGCAGGGGCACACCGGGTTCGTTGACCCAGATGCGGCGGACAAAAAACACATCTTCAGTCTGTACTTCGATTACGCCATCACCCGGGTTGTGATTGGGGTGGCGGAGAATTATGAGCTCGACCTCTCAACTGGAGATTTCGCGCGGTTGCTTGGGTTCGACAAAAAGATCCTAAAAGACGCCACAAGCTTCACGGGAACCAGGATTCCAGACATCACAAGGAACATCGACTGGTGTTCCTGCACTGCCACTGGATCACACGACGGGCAAACGATGTGCCAAGCGACGTTTTGTTTTCCTTCTCCACCGCGAATCTCGAGGTCAGCTACCCTTTCACGAAAGAACCCCTACGCTCCAAATTTCATCCAGTCAACAAATCTCGAATCGACTCGGTGAGAATTCGGGTCACAGACGGGCGAAACAACACCCTGGACCTCAACAATGCGGACGTGGCTTTGTACCTCATGATTCCAAAAATGTCTGCATGAATTCCCGACAGAAGAATTTCTAGATGAAATATACACGTCATGAATCGACCGAGCGAGAGGATGAAGTTTTTTGACACGCATACCGGCCGGTATCGCTTCAAACACAAAGGGTCGGGTGTGGTCCGCGACACTCGCATGGACATCGGCAAACGACTCAAACAAGAAGCGGCCCGGTAGTGAAAAAAAGCCGCAAAACAGTGGGTTCAAAAAGTGATTGAAAAGGGGGTTCAAGAAGTGGCTGAAAAGGGTGGAAAAAAAATCCGTCAGTTGTTGCGGGGCCGCAGGTCGGCCGCTCCACGCCAAAAAAGCGCCCCCAATCAGACGCGATGATCAAACTCAGTCAAATTTTGGCAAACCAACTTTAAAATTTTTTGTTTTTGTACACCGAGGTGTTCAGGACGCCGCGCTTCCTTGAGAAGGTGGACTATGAGCAATTCCATCTGACCACTCCGTTCACGACGCCAGGAAATGGGCAGGCACAAAACAAAAGCGGGCTGAAGTTTTCTGTGAACGACCGAGACGTCATCCGCGACTGGTACAATGCTTATTTTAGGGTGGAGTACAAATTACAGGAAAAAGCAGACGGGGCACTGGTGGCCGCTGACACGCGGGTGGCCCCAGTCAACAGCTCTTTTTCTCTCATCTAAAGCCTGAAGGTGGATTCCGCGGGAAAAACCCTTTACGAAGCCAATGACGTCCACAAAGTTATTTTCATCAAAAACTTGACGACTATTCTGACGATTATGCGCGAAGCGTGACGAAAGACGAGTTTTGGTATCTCGCGACGCCACAAATGTGACATGGGCCGCCTCAACCAACCTTGGAATCAGAGCGCGCGCACTTCTTTCACAGGGAGACCCCATCAAAACAGTCAAAACAATAATCCCCCTCAAACGTTATTCATTCTTCGAAGAACTGGCGGACAAACTCTTGCCCCCGATGCAACTCCTGTTTGAAATCAAGTTGCAGGAAGACAGCGAAATGCGTTTTCAACACGGTGCCACCGAGTACCGAATCGTTGTCACGAAATTTGAGTTGTGGGTTCCAAAGCTGATTCTTGCGCTTGAAGGCCAAAAGCGTGTCAATGAAAACTTTATGAAACCCACACAATAGCGCTACTTGAAGGAAACACTGCTCCCCGGTACCGACAGGCGAGATGTCGGAGGGAAATGGCTGATTACTCCCGGGGTAAAAAACGTAAAACACGTCTTCGTTTTTATTCAAAAAGTGGCAAACCTGAATGCCGCCACAACGAACCCCTACATCTTCAGCACCTTCGCTCTCGATGGGAAGGGGAGGGGGGGAATTGGCAACTTGTCGCCTTCAGTATGGGTTAACCTTTTACCCCGAGCTGGAATATGACGGGGATGACCAAACCCGAATCCGCCGCGATCTGATCGACTACAGCTACAGAACAAATGACTTCAACACCGGGACTCAGTTCAATATGACCAACTACTCAACGCTTTATCCCATCGTCTATTTCGATCTCCGGGAAACCAAAGAAAGTATCACAGGAGATGAAAAGAAGCTGATTTTGCATTATCGTTTGAACCAAGCCGCCACAGCGCATTACCGGCTGTATGCCGCTGTCTTGAATGAGGAAGAATTTGTCATAAAACAGATTGGAAATGAGTTGGTCGTTGTTTGAACCCAACTCTGGAGATTTTCTTTTCTCTGATATAAGATGACGACGGTGTATCACCCCTTCAAAATTGGGTTGACCGCAGGCCAAAAGGACACCCGTCGTCGGGCAATTCTCCGAAAAAGCGCCGTGACTTTGCGCGTCAAACCGGAACAAATTGGGCACGGAGATGACCTTTTGTTGACCGCCACGCAAATCAACCGAATGCGAAAAGCGGTTGGCGAAGGGAAAGGCGCTGATTTGAAAATCAGCCAAACCCAGATGCAAAAAATTTCCGCGCAACATGGGGGCAACCTCTTTTCCACAGTGCTTGGTTTGGCCCGGCCTTTGCTTGCGCCCGCGGCAAAAGCTTTGGGAACCGCGGGGCTCAGCTTCGGTGTGGAAAAACTTTTGAACAAGATTTTCGGAAAGGTTTATGGCCCCCAGGAGGTCCAGTTGTACAAACTCACGTAAATGCTGTCCCCGACCAGAAAAAGACAATTGAAAACTTTCTCGTGAGGAAAGGTTTGGTTCAAGGGGGTGGGGCCGCGCAATACGGTGGATTCCTGGTATGCTGGCTTCCCTTGGCATTCTATTTGCCCTTGGCCTTGTCAAAAAGATGTTGGGGAGTGGAATGCAATTGCGGTCGCGCCGCTCGGCGCCCCCTCGTCGACTGCCTCCACCCAGGTTCAGGGACGTGCCGCTTTCCAACGTTGACCTGATGAATTGGTGCAAATATTTGGGCATCCCACTCAAGGGCATCTTCTCCCGCAACGAGGCCAAACCCCTGCACCATTCACCCTGCATCATCAACCTGGACGATTTCGCAAGTTTGGGCACACATTGGGTTTGTTGTTGGCCGGGAAAAGACATGGAATATTTCGACCCCTTCGGGATGCCGCCCCCGAATGAGTGGGAGCTCGAAACGCGAAAGTTGGGCCATAAAACTTTTCTTCGCAACGACAACCAAATCCAGTGGATTGGGAGTGTAAGGTGTGGTTACTATTGTCTGTTTTTCCTCAATGAACGAAACAGAGGCGCGAGTTTTGAAGACATTCTCAAAATGTGCTTGAAAACGAGCGGGTTGTGAAAAATTATTTCCTAAGTATATCACCGCCTTAAAACAATGGAGGTTTACTGTGTGAAAGACAGACGCAAAACTCCGAACGTGCCTGGGTCTGAAAAGGTTGTCATGACCAAAAACAGCCAAAGAATGCTCAAGGCCAAGTGTGCGGTTTGTGGAAAAACAAAAACCCGCTTCTTGCCAAAAAATCTAGCGGAGCCCTCTCTTGCAGAGGGCGCTGGTGTTTTGACTGACCTTGCTGGCACAGCAACCGACCTGTTTTTACGGCACGGGGTTCCGTATCTTGCAAAAAGGAGTTGGAGGCTGGCCGCTATTACGCCTCAGAAGCTTTGCGCAACCCAGATGTGCCAAAGGAAGTGATCAATTACGGAATGAAAAAAGCCGTACCGGTGGTTGGTAAGGTGGGCTACGAGCTGCTTGACCAACTTTCCACAAAAGTGAGGCCAAACATTCGGTACAAAACCGACAGGAAAGACCTGGATGGCCGTGGGCTGCCTGTTCCTTTTCCATTTGTTCATTTCAAGAAATTGTGGGATGTTGTTTCCAACCCAAACCTTTTCAAAGGGCCTGAAGTTTCAGCAAAAGAGAGCCGCGCGATGGTTGCGGAATACAAGCGGCAATACAACGAATACAAAAGACAAGACGACACACGAAGCTACGGCTCGTGGATAAAATGGAAGGGCTACGGCAAAGGGCTTGCCGGCGCTGGTCTTGGCGATCTTTTCGACCCTCGCTTCGTTTCCCAAGGGGTTTTGGTCCGAAAGTTGGCCACAAACCCAAAATGATTGGAAGCTTTCTGCAAGGCCTTGCCCGGCCACCGCGGTTACACAGATTTGCTAAAAAAAACCTGAAAAATTATTACGGAAAGGGTGTTGATGTTCATGCTCTGATTGGGAAACTGCCAGCGCCAAAAAAAGGTTGGACCTTGCCTGGCCACAACTTCACCGGACCCTACAGCCCAACCCTCAGCAGCTGTCCTTCGATCCTGAAACGGGTCAAATTCAAGAAATTTACGAACCACCCTCTGGCCCGACGGATGCAGTGGCAATGCAGCATGACGTTGATTACAGCAGTTGTGATTTTCGCGCAAAGAAGTATGGCGAAAACGAAAAGAAATGCAAGTATGTTGCCGACCGCAAAATGGTGAAGTCTCTTGACGTGATTCCGCGGGGAAAAAGGCAATGGGGCCACGCTTTGGCGCGAAACGCCATCAACAGGAAAGAGAAACTCGGTCTGGGTGTTTGAGTTCTTGCAACACCCGTCGGACTTCTTGAATGATTTCCCTGTTTGGGTTCAGTTTTTCATTTACCCAGCACACCACGAGCCAACACACCGTGAACATAGGTGCGGAAGAGCGGGCCAGGTATAATCCATGACCCACCTTTCTTCAAAATCTTCGATCTCTTCTAAGCGACACAACACATGCGCGCGATTTTTTTGCCAATAAGCCCAACAACACCCGTTCCGTCGACGCATGTTGCATATTCCACATTTGGTCACAAATGTGTAGACTTTCTCAATTTCACAAAAGGGGTCGCCGTTGAAAAACTCAACAAGCTCCCCGTGAACTTCGTCCCACCCCGCTCTTTTTTTGTCCTGTAGTTTTGCTTGAATGGTAAAACTGAGGATTTGTTCGCGCAGCTCGGGTGGGAGTTGGTTGACGCCTTCCAAGAGATCCATTTATATTGGGGTGCTCTTTTGTTCAACAGACTGCCCTGCTTCGTTTTCGCATATGTGAAATTGAATTATTGTTGAAAAATACCCATAACTCTTATTATTATATCTCTCCATTTTATCCATCATTTTTTCAATAAAATCTTCACAGGTTTGGTTATAAGATTCAAGAAAATTATCTTTTGATATGACAGAAATTTTTGTGTATCCAATTTGCATTCGTGATACTCAACACTCATCCCATATTTTATGTGAACCTTCTTTTTGTCCTCAATTTATTTCTTCAACCGCTTGAAAGGGTTATCTTGGTATACCCTTTCTTTTGCTTTATTCTTAAAACAAACTTGACAAAACTTGATTAGTGGTAAACGCAGAAATTTTGCACGATCAATAAAATGTTGAATGTGTGTTGGTGTTGATGTATATTTTTCAAGCTCACAACAACTAAAGACATCAACCAAAATTTTCTTGAATTCAAAAATAGGGGGTTCAATCATAGTAACCTCTGGAGCAACATTTACAGTGTTTTTCTATTTCAGTTATCATTTTTTGAATAAATAATTCGAATGTTTTGGGAAATTTTTCAACAAAATTTTCTCTATCAAAATTGTGCCGACAACTTTTAACACAAAAAGAGTTGTTAAACTCCATCGTTCCAATAAAAATGGGCGCTTCAAACACACTTCAACCTTTGCTCTTCGTACTAAATAATAATCAATATTATCGAAAATGTAACATTCAACCAAGGCACGTATGTCCTGAACGAAACAATCCTTACAAAAATTAAGATTTGTTTTACTATAACTTTGTTGAAATTCGTGGGTGTGGCGTAACGAACCCTCTTTCTCTACACCAAAAAGCATTCGCCGCTTCAACCCTCTGGTCAAAAAACAGCCAAGGAAAACTCATCTCTACAGTGGCACAACTTTTGTGCAAAAGAGCCCCCTTATTTTCGCACCTATAAAAAAAGAGAAAACACGAATCGGAATAGAGGAGCTAAAAGTTCATCATAAAGCCAGTTCCACCCCCTTTTCCCGCTCTCCTTCATTTGTTTTTTGAATAAAATGTGAGAGAATTTTTTCTCCCAACTCGGGAGGTAAATTCTGGATGTGTTCCTCCACATTCATTTTATTTTATACCGCTATTGTTCAATAGACGGTATAAGAAAACTCCTCTTTGGTCAATCAATTTTTCATGTACTCTTTTTGCTCGGTGGGGAGGGAATGAAGTACTTGATAAGAAATAAATGCGCATGTGTCAATAAAGGCAGTTTCCTTTGATGATTTAATGTACCTCCATGGTGAAGCCCCATTCCCAAGTAGCATATGCATATGCATTTGCATATGCACACTGCATACTGCATTGTTTTATAATCCATTGAATCTTTTTTTTTCTTTCTTCAACCATTTTTCGATTTCGGTCATCAAAGCCAACCGAATCTGGTGCTCTGCCGACACCTGCTGAGAAGTTTCACTTTGATGGGTGGTCATGGTTACCTTGGCGCAACCTTTGTCTAATATGCCGCCACAACACCCTTGAGCAGGTCTCCACCCCCTCCTCCGCGCCGGGCACCTCTTGAATCAGTACATTCCGTTCTCTCGGGTTATATTCCAAACCAAACCTTTCCCGCAAAAGAAAAAACATTACGTTAATTTCCCACCAAGAGGGGATTGATCTCTGTGCGAGCACCAGATTTGGAACAAACTTTTGAAGGTACTGTGGTGGTAAATTTCTTATCCAAGGAAAGGGGTTTACGTTCTGCCGCAAAAGGTGCTGGGCAAATCGTATTGGAGTTCGATATACAAAACCAGTTCTTTCGTTCTCCAACCATATTTCCATTTCTTTGATTAGCTCATTATGCAGAACCCCTGGAACCGGTGTTGGATGAGGCACAACAAAATAGTCTGCGGGGATAGGGACCAGGTTCGCCCTCGCGGACACAAAATGACTGGTTATTGAACGCTCCTTTACAGGATTTTCGGTGATCAGCTGGCGCATCAATTCATGTTCTTCGGCTTCAGACAGCCCCGGCCTTAGAAGGTCATGTTTTTCCTGGTTCAACCTTTGTGCCACCGTCGGTTCAGCCATCACGTATCCCCTATCCACCCAGCCGAGGGCCGACCGCTTTCGGATTTTTACACTCTCCGTGCCCTCATTTTTCATTTTCTCCCGCTTTTTCTCCCTCTCTTTCCCGCCCATCCCTCCGCCTGGGACTGCTTCTTCTGAGTAATGTATCCGGAGGCCACTTAAAGGTCAAATGAACCGAAATTTCAAAGTTTTTTTCTTAATTCAATTTTTATTGAATTTTGTAGCTTAAGTAAGAAATAAACATATCCTGGAGTTTCAGAGTGATCGAGTATTGTATCCCAGAGATATTGGAGGCTGAAAAGTGCTTCGTTTTGGCTTTCGTATTCGTAGAGCGGTCGGGTCAATTGTCGGGAATTTGTCGGAATTAACAGTCGTGACGTCACTGTTGCCGAACTGAAAAATTGCGGGAACATTAAAAACTACAAGTGATTCTTTAAATTAGTGTCGTTTTCTTAGCGGAAAGCATTGTGTTTTGTGCTGCAATAAACTGCAGCAACAATTCCAAGTGTAAAGTAAGTACTTTCAAGTTTCCACATGACCCAAAACTACGGAAGGAATGGCTCATAAGACGGCTGAAGAGGGAATCGCTTGTGCAGACTATTTTATATTTCACACCACACAGCTTCAAACAAAATTTCGTGGCAAGGAGTTCGCTAGTTCTAGCTTTCAAGCCACGAAGACTGACTTGAAAGATGATGCTGTGCCAACTTTTTTCAAGAATAAAAACGTGGAATCCGAAACAAAAATTGGTCAGAAAAGAAGCAACACCGACAACAATCCTAGCCCGCCGAATAACGGGACGACTTCAAGCCACAATTCCTAATCTATTCGTTCAGCGTTTGCAAAACGCAGAAAGTTAGAAGTACGCATTTTCCATCTTGTTTGAAATAGCTGGAAGTAGAGTGATCCTTTCGCTCTCTCTGATAATTCGATCTTATATTACGTTTGCTGGAATGTGAAGAGCTGAGACGTCCGTGCAAACCATTGATATCCTTATCAGTGGCGTACAAATTGAATTTACAGTATGTACAGTAGCCCTAAATATATTTGGCCAGAGCCTTTCACTTCGCATCCTTTCGGCAAAGTAAGCACTTGTTTACATTCAAGGAGGATGATCTTAGTGGTTGGATAATAATATCCTAGAAAGCGGAGTAACTGTGTGTCCTCTTTATACGCCAACCTAGACGGGAGTTTGACCTCACGGGAACAAGTTTTCTCAGATTTATAAGCCGAATGCTAGGCAATTGCCCCAAATTGAAAATTCATTTTGTCGCCTTAGTTTACGATATATCGGCAAGCAGAACTTCAATTCAAAACTGGTAATGCAAGATAAAAAAACATCGCGAATATTCATTTGTGTTCAGTTACCTCGATTGTTCCCGTCGCTAGTCGGTTTGGCAATTTACGCTACTGAATAATCAAGGTGAATCAGCTTTAGTTTTATTCGCCCGCGCATGTGACAATTTCGCTTGAATCGAATCAGGATGCAACGTTCTTGCTTTGTTTATAAACATTTGGTTATTTCGTAGGTCACAAGTAAATAAACGTGATAAAATGTATTCCCTCTACTTTTCTGGCTGTTTATTTATGCACGGTTTCTTGTTCTTGTTTACTACAACTTCGTTGTCGCTCCATGTATTTCCTTCTGATGTTACTTTCAGTTTATGGTGCGTCTTTTTTGTTGCTGAGTTGGGGGTGCGTTTTATAGCCGAGTGCGCCTTATAACCGAAAAATTACGGTACTTTCACTTGGAAAGCTTTCATTTGTTTTTAACAAACAAGATGACAGCTTCTCATGTATCCAATAGGTATATTGCCTTTTGGCAACATATCTGTATGTACTGACAGAAAAGAGGAAAATACTCTGAAACCTTGGGTGACAAAATTTTCACAACCTTTTTCCTCATTTGGCTCAAAAAATTCTTAGTGGCATGAATTATATACCCTCTGGAGCTATATAATATTTCATTTTACAGTCAAAGGACATAATAATTTATCATCTAAGTGTTTTTATCCTAAAGGAATGCTTGATTTGTTTTGGCAGCAGTTTTGGTGGTATGATAAATACATGTATCTGTACAAATGGTACAAGTAACCACATCTAGATTGGATGGAGTTTATGGGACAATGAATTAGGTTAAATGTACATCATGCAAGTTATTACAAGTAGTGTAATGATACATAAAGGTATATTATAATAAAGTTTTGATGTAACGCGCGCTCCGATTGGTTAAAACAGCGTGCCTTATGAGAGTACAGATGCACGGGCAGTACGGTGTCACGCCATAGACCCAAATGAAAATTTGAATTTTTCCCTCGGTTTTTATTTTGACTCAGATGTCTTGTACGACCTAGAAAATGTGTATGAAAACCAGCGGTTAGCCTCAATGGATTTGGAAGTTGTTTCTGCGAGTAACACCACAAATAACAGCATTAAAAATTAAGGATTAAGCTTAATGTCAAGCGCGTTTTCAGAAATTGCTGAAATTGTCCGAGTCACGCAGCGACGAGGGCAATTTCAGCAACGTCTGAAAACACAAGTGGTTTTCGAGAACTAATTCCAGTTACGTGTTAATAACATAAGGGCAAAATTTTCTCAACATTGCTGAGACACGTCGAAAAACAGTCAGCCAAGCGGAGTAAAATCACTCTTCGCTCGCAAAGCAAACGAAAAAACAGTTCAACTAAGCTTAAGCTTACTTCTTAATTTGCGTCCAAAACGAGTGTAGATGATTACTATTTACATCCAGTCGAGAGATAAATACGAGTTTCAGCCCTGAACAAAAGTAACAACAATTAAACCAATATGTTCAAAGCTGAAATTTATTTAATTCACCTGTCGTTGTAGAGGTTTCCATCACTTGAAAAAACGCATCCGCTTAAAAACACGCATCGGTAAACATAGCAAACGGACTGTCCAAAGAAAGAACTTCATTCTCCAAGTTTGAGCTACTCGTTCCTCCCATTAAAGGTGATTTACAGTCCGTACTGCGCAGTCTCAAGAGTTTGTTTACGTTTTTTGTTTTGATTCATGTAAGACGTCACAAAATGTAATGTTTCGCAATCACTTACATGAGGTAAATTCAAAGTTCATGTCAACCGCCATTGTTGATGCAAAGCTTTTATGCTTCGTTCTTTCCGATATCACCGGAGAAAACAACTTCGTAGCTGTAAAAATCAAAGAAACAGTTGGAAAAAGAATTTAAAATGCCTCAACTATAAGGTAAAGTGGTTCGTAACGAATAACATCGATTCGCATTCCATCGTGTGAGGCTCACAAACATTGGGCACGGAGACTGCGCAGAAGGGTCTGTAAATCATCTTTAATGGTAAACTGTTCTGTGACCCTTTTTGGTGAGCTGCAAGATGCCGTGGTTTCAACCACACAATCCCGCTACGCCGGGCGCCATGCAAGCCAATCCAAGTTTTAAACTTTTCACGAATAAAATCTTTTGCAATTTCTTTTTTCACTCGAAAATTCACCCTCCTGAGTCTTTGAAACTAGCTCTTGATCATTACGCCTTTTTTAGCGAATGCATAAGCCAAAATTCCGCCGAATTTCTCTGAACAATTTGCTTTTTGATCGCGATTTTAGACTAAAAAACAATTTGCACTTTGATGGTTTGTGAACTTTGATGGTTTGACATTTTGACAGCTTTGGTCGTGTTTAACCAATGAAATGTATTGAGCCATTCTAACAAGGATTGTGATTGGTCTGTTTTGGCGTGCCTTATGAGAGTACAAATGCATGGCTGACGCCACTCGTAGGATTTGGAAAATAAAGTTTTCCAAAAATTTTAGCCGAATGCGTGAGGAAATTAAGAAATTCTTTATTATAAAACAAATAAAAAATCCTTAACCGTGCTTTGTTCTGTTATAAGGCACTCAAGGAAGTGACGAGAGCACTCAAGAAGTAGTTAAAAGCACTCGCCTGTGTCTCGTGCTTCTTCCTTCGTGCTTCTTTCGTGCTCTCGTCACTTCCTTGCGTGCCTTATAACAGAACAAAGCACGGTTAGGACTTTTTTATTTGTTAAATAAAAGAATATATACCAAATGGAAAACTTTCAGGGAGGTTGGTAATGGCCATGAGATCAGATGTTTAGCATCAGTGTGCAGCTAGTCTCCTACTCAGCCGTTTTTTGTCTCGTCACGCAACGCTCCTCGCCACTTCGCTGAAAACCGAACCACATTCCTTTCCCTTTGTGTTTGCGGTCTAACGAATTAACCAGTCATGTGTCACAAAAATGACAATGACGCCAGTGGAAACAGCATGCTTTTCATTCTGTTAGAGATGTCACGGACTCTGGTCACGAATGGAACAATTCCTATGAAGATTGTCCATAGTGTTTTACCTGACCGTTAGTGGCGAGGAGCATTGCGTGACGAGACAAAGAACGGCTGCGTGGGAGACTAGTGTGCTGCCCACCCATTCACAAGCTTGCTCATTTCTAGACCAAGTTATGACTATGCTCTTTTCCCTTGCCATTTCAATACTGACATAAACCAACTGTAGGTGAACTCCTGACAACAATCCCACATTATTCATGCATTACCCAAAATCAGAAACTTTTTCCAGACACACATACTTGTTGGTGATGGGCTGACAAAAAATATGACAAGCATACATATACATACCCATTTAGTGGCTCATTATAAATTGGGCCTTCATTCTCTAGATACTGGTTATAAGTTATCTAAATAACAGCTGCATCTGTGCACACAGCAGGAAAATTATCATTCCCAGTAATACAGGACATGGAATGTGGTATCTTATCAGATGACTTTGAGATTCCATGACAGCAGACACTTTCCTGCCCAGTTTGCATGGGCACACAGTTTCCACAAATGCACCTGCATTTTAAGCTCAAGTCAAGATTGTAAAGAAAAGTAAACATTTCATTAAAAAAGCATATAAGACTTAATTACTGGCATTTTGTCAATTACGCGGATACCCCTGTTACAACAACTGTACATGTTATCTAGCCTTTGGGCCTTATAACCGAAAAATTACAGTACTTTCACGGACACCGCCGACTGGTTAGCTCAGTGGTAGAGCACCGGACTACCGTGCGGGAGGTCGCGGGTTCAAACCCCGGCCAGACCAACACTCAGGGTCTTTAAATAATTGAGGAGAAAGTGCTGCCTTTGTAATAACATCTGCAAATGGTTAGACTTTCTAGTCTTCTCGGATAAGGACGATAAACCGTAGGCCCCATCTCACAACCCTTCATAATTGATTCTGTGGGACGTAAAAGAATAGAGGGCCACAGGGTCATCAGTTGTATTTAAACTGTTAAGTGCTACCCTCTTAAAATAAAGTTATTATTATTATCGGAATGAAATCGGACTCACAAAAACAGCAGCATGGAAATTATGGTATTGCTTAACAATAAACAGTAAAAATGTACAATAAACACAGGGAGCACATAAAATGCGTGAAATGAAAGCGAACAGCATGCAGTTGTAATTCTACGGCGACCTTTTCATAGTGTGGTGAATCTGATTTATGAAGGAAAAACGCCGATCAAAACAACAGCAGTGCATGGAAGTATGGCTTCACAGTATACCTCGAAAATACAATTAAACGCCACAAGAACAAAGCAAATGCTTCAAGGGCGATTCCAACGTATTTATTGACCATTCTACGGCGACCTTTTACAGTATATATTGAGTAAACAAACGCTCACCAATCCACTTGACCGATTCGGTCCTTGTTTACATCGTATTCTTTGCACTCGGACGAGTCATCGGAGGTTCCAGCATACCGGATTCCGTTGCCATTAACTGGTTCATACTAGTACGGCTCTAAGTTAAAAACTACATGTTCGACTTCCTCGGCCTTTTTCGAAGAGAGAACGAAAGGTTAAAACGAAGAACTATTCGACAGATCGCAAAGAATACTTATCGAGCTCCTCATCTACTCGCCAATAGTGACGTCACAACAACACGTGCTTGTCTCCATTCCTTCCACGTCAAGCGCGCGGCCATTTCGGAAACGTCTTCGTTTGTTCTTCGGATATTTCCTTACTCCCAGTTGTTTTACTCCCTTAAAAGCTCAGATAGAACAATTTCTACGTGATTTTGTATGTATGTAGTCCTTTTTAGTGTTCGTTCACTTTGAAATGACACGAAGAATCTGGTGTCGGTATTTCGCCGAAATAAACCCCCCACCGTTTGAGTGAAGCGAAAAGATAACGGTGGTGGTTGGGGGGTTATTTCGGCGAAATACCGACCCCAGAAGCAGCCGGTATTTGATGGCCTCCGGATACACTACTGTAGGGCTTCACTTAGCATAGTTCAGTAAGCAGTAAGAAGTAATACATGCACCCGTAAGCTTAAAAATTAATTCTGAATTCCTTTTGGCAAAAATATAACGCCAGAGCTAAATTTGTTTCAACAATACCAAGCTCAGTGATTTGAAGCAATTTTGATTCAAAGGCAAAATTATAGTAACTTTAAGTAAATTTAAGGTGTTGTACAAATTAGCCTTTATACTACCAGATCAGTAATACAAACGAAACGGGATTGCATGAAGTGTACAAAGGAAGCTTTTGTCACTAAGTAATATAATTTGTTACGTCCACTGTAAGCAGGCTAACGAGAAAGGAATGTACTTTTTTGCAGCTTAAAAACTTGCCCCGTTAGTTTTGAAGTCAGATTACAAATGTTTTGTTGACAAAGCATTCCAGGTGAGAGGATTACACTTGGGAGATGGGGCAACTGCCCATTCACTACTCTACAAAGTAGACAGTCTGTTTTTATCATAAAACAGGTAAACGTTTTTCAGAGATCTCATTGCCAGATATGTTAATATAGCATTTTTCTACTTGCATTTTTGTCCTGCAGGATGACCTTTTTTTCACAAGGGGTAAAAACAAGGAACAAAGTAAATAATTTGACTGTGTACTGTACACTTAAGTTACAGTGTATATCAGATTTAATGAAAAAGATTGATACAATCCATGTGCCCTTGCTGTCACAATGTGTTAGCATCAAATCATTTGACTGTGCACTGTACACTTAAGTTACAGTGTATATCAGAATTAATGAAAAGATTGATTCAATCCATGTGCCCTTACTGTCACAATGTGCTAGCATCAAATCATTTGACTGTGCACTGTGCACTTAAGTTACAGTGTATATCAGATTTAATGAAAAAGATTGATACAATCCATGTGCCCTTGCTGTCACAATGTGTTAGCATCAAATCATTTGACTGTGCACTGTACACTTAAGTTACAGTGTATATCAGAATTAATGAAAAGATTGATTCAATCCATGTGCCCTTGCTGTCACAATGTGTTAGCATCAAATCATTTGACTGTGCACTGTACACTTAAGTTACAGTGTATATCAGATTTAATGAAAAAGATTGATACAATCCAAGTGCCCTTGCTGTCACAATAATGTTAGCATCAAATCATTTATATTTTTCCTTGCATACGTTTATTTATTTACTTTTCTGATTGGAGCATTAACATGTATTTGCCCTCACACAGCCAAGAGTAAAGAAAGTGATTATTACCATTACCGTTACCATCACTATTACTATTTTTATTATTTAATGTTACTATGAAATTCAGAAACACATGAAGATGAATATAATGAAGACCATATAATTATTGTATTTCACCACTCATGGAATCAGTAGAACACGAACTAACAAAATGACCAGCTCCTAGTTGGCTTGTTAGCAATTTTAAATAAATAAAGCACAGTTGGTAGAGCACTGCACCGGTATATCACAGAGGTTATGATTGAATTCCTCACAAGCCTGAAGGCCTTCTTTTCATTACTGCTTTAGTAGTGTTCATAACTGCAATGATTTTTTCCATCTTCATTTATTATTCATTAAAACTCAAATAAGTCTTTACCTCTTGAAATGGAAGACCAATTGAAACAATAGTCTTTGGTCTTTCTATCACTGAAATAGAATCTTACTGCGCTAAAACTATTTTAATTACTATTTACATGTATCTTTGGTTATGAATGCCAAGGATAAAACTTGATTATAACTTTTAACAAATTGGTCTTGTTACTGCTGTGTTTTCAAGAAATTGCCTCTTCTATTGTTTGAGCATTTTTTTATGATTAGAGGTCTTGAATAATAATTCAAAGGGATCTTTGACCCAAAAATGGTAAAACTCTACACCTGTTATGTGACTCTTTTCAAGATGAATTTAATTAATTACCATTCAGCTAGTGCACCTTTTGTAAAACAGAAGACTCCTTCAAACATCTATTCACTCACTGTCAGCTGGTCTACAAATGTTAGGAAGTCTGTCATTCATTGGCTTAACAATGCAGATATTCCAGTAAAATAACTAGATGGCACTGGTGTAATATACAATCATGTACATGTATGGGATTCTTGAGAAGGCAGAACACTGACTTTTGCTACACCATACATTATCAAAACAATTGGAAAAGGTATTATTCCTGAAATTTTGTACAATGAAATTTTGTGCAATGATACCCTCTCTTGCACAGTGTGTAAACTACATTTTTTCCTCTGGAAGATGTCTCAGATAGCAAATTGCAACAAATTTTTCTTAAGACTAAGCATTTTTTGGTTTCTTTCCGTTTTCATTGGTTTGTTATTTCTTAGGATTTTCAGAAAGTAACATTTCAATCACTGTAATGGTGTGGTGTACAGTCAAACCTCGGTTATCTGGACTCGTGGGGACTGAGCTGAACAGTCAGGATAATCAAAAATATGAATATCAATGAGCCAACTAAAACTGAGTGACTGAATGAACAAGTGAAGCTTGAAATTTCACTTAGAAACAAAGAACACCTGAGCAAATCAGTGCTCAGTGAAATGCATTGCAGTGGTACGGTGCACTTGAGCTCAAAACGCAAACAGATTTGTGTTTTGAAGCAAAACAAATTCAGTTTGAACTGGAGTTTCATTACTTAAGTTTTGTGCAAATCTTAAAAAAAATGTGGCAGTACCCCTTTATAAGCAATCAATTACACATGTCTCTGCTGCACAAAACCCATTATTTGCAACAAAGGATTGAAAACTCACTCACTGCGATCTAGTTCATAAATTCGGCCAAATAGAACAGCTGACAGCAAAGGCTTGTGGAATGACTGGACCATCATTTTAGGTCCAGCAACTGAGATAGTCTTGGCTGAGATGAGCTGAACATCACTTGAAAGAACCTCTGGGAATATATGAGCCTTTGATGAAAAATTTCCCATGATACTGAATGAACTGAACACAGTTGACACAGTAAAGGTCGGAGAGCCGCAGGAAAAGTCATCCATGTCTTTGCATTTTATCAAAACACATGCCTGAATAAAGAAACCCTCTGGGTTGTGGTGGCCACTGAAAGCCCCTAATGCAAAGAGCTCATTTGTAAAAGGCTTTTCATCCACAGTGGAGTAACTTGCTTGGCAACAAAGGTCATTAGAGCACACTGAAATATTTCCCTCAACAGCCTCAAGTTTGATGAAGGTGTAAACATCATTCAGCAGCTTAGAATGAAATGATTTACTGTTGGGTGGCAACAGCGATACAAACTGCTTTACACCATTTTCATTATAATTCAATGACATGCTGTTTGATTGGCAGTTTGATGCACTACATTGGTCTGGATGCAGGTCCAGGTTTGGTAAAGTTGCAATCAAAAGATGTCCTTGATAAGTTTTCATATCATAGACATATGCCAATGCTTCTCCACAAGAATATATACCACTCCCAACCATATCAGCCAGAGGATGATGCTGATTGGCTGCCAGAAGATTGACACATGTCAGTCTAGACCAAGCCTGTTGATACTCTACTGATGCCAAGATAGGAAACCCATCCATCCATGCAGTTGGGAATACAATGTTGCGAACCCCATACTTCTCAACCAGAGTGATAGCTGGGTCGTGGAAAAGCATGTCAAAACAAGTGAACACACCAAATGTGATCCCAAACGACGTCTTAAAAATTACTATTTCTGCTTCCTGTGGAGTATTGAACTGGTCTTCATGAAAGAGATGCTGTTTGTGATACTTCGCCATTAAAGTGCCGTCTGACTCGAAGACTACATCAGTATTAAACTGGTATCTACCATCTTTGGGGCAGTGCGGATCCGTTTCGTTACAGAACTGAACATCTCCCATGTTAGCAACCACGACAATGGATGAGTTACGGGCAATACAACTCAACTCTGTCAACACTTCAGTGTTGATGAAGTGATTCGGGTCTTGGCAAGGATTCCAACTTTTCTGCAGCTTGGGAGGATTTGGAATGATTTCTAAAAAAGGAAAGATTTGTTCGCGCGTGTAATCAAAGCCATACAGCCCATCTTCGGGGAAAACAATGATTTCTGCGCCTCCAGATTTCGCCAGTGCAGCTTTTGTTTCAAACACTGCTAGGTTTTTCCTCATGATGTCCAAGGCTTCTTGGCGCGTGTATGTCTTCTTTTCCACGATAAAGAAGGTAACATGTTCGTACACTGCAGCCGTGTAGACATCTTTTGACGTACAAGGCTTAACAGAGAGCATAAAAGAAAGAACAGCACAAAATACCGCAACAAATCGCAACATCCCCATCATGACACTGCAAATTCGAGCCATGAGCCAAATTCCGAGACTAAATAAACTAATCAAGCATAAAATCAAGCAGGCGTTACAAGTAGCCGAGATAAACTGGAATTGAATCCTCGTTCCCAAGCTATTTGTGGACCGCAATTTGTGGACCGCGCAATCTGTTTCTTTGTTATTTTATAGTAAATGATGGGATTTACCGTAAGTTTCATACTATAGCGACGTATCGCTAAATATATGTATGGACTAATACTAACTCAAGTTGAATTACCGAGCCTGTGGTGTATTGCTGTCCTTTTGCCTCAAGTGGCCCCGTACAGACTAATGCGTTTTCGAAAACCTCCGTTTTCACCCGTCCACACTACTCTGTTTTCTAAAACATACACCTACGTTTTCGATCGCTTTAGTGGGGACGGAAGGCGAAAACGGATAAAAAAAGCATTCGTTTTCATAAGAAACGCGCATTAGTGTGGACACCGATGCGTTTTCGAAAACCTCCGTTTTTACCCGTCCACACTACTCCGTTTTCAAAAACCTCCACTCTAGAGAGCGTTTTCGAAAACCTCCGTTTTTGATCGTTTTAGTGTGGACGGAAGGCGAAAACGGATAAAAAAAAAAAAGGTATGTGTTTTCAAACGAAAACGTATTAGTGAGGACGGGGCCTTAGGGACACCGATGCGCCTCAGGCCCCGTCCACACTAATACGTTTTCGTTTGAAAACGCATACTTTTTTTATTCGTTTTCGCATTCCGTCCACACTAAAACGATGAAAAACGGAGGTTTTCGAAAACGCTCTCCAGAGTGGAGGTTTTTGAAAACGGAGTAGTGTGGACGGGTCAGTGAAAACGGAGGTTTTCAAAAACGGAGATTTTCGAAAACGTATTAGTGTGGACGGGGCCTCAGAAGTGATATTTTAAGCGATTTTGAAGGGTTTTGAATTCGCCGTTTTCCAGGCCCTGATAGTTTTATATTGTTGAACTTAGCTTATTGAGTACACTTTGATTTGAACCAATTTCGATCGTTGATTTAGAAGAAAGAGCTCACTTTCTTTATGTGGACGGCTCTCGCACATTAAATTAATGACCGAACTTGCAGCGATCACTTTCTTTGGTGATTTATACCATAAGACCTTTGACTTTTGACTTTCAAAACCAGCGTAATTCACAAGAGAAGCCCTTTTCTTACCCCTAAAATTATGTTCTGGATTGGACGTGTCAATTTGCCGCCATCATTGCAAATTAAATGTCCAACTAGTTAACTCAGTGGTAGAGCACAGGACTATCGTGCGAAAGGTCTCGGGTTGAAATGCAGGCCGGAGCAACACCCAGAGTCATAAAATAATTGAGAAGAAAGTGCTGCCTTTGTAACGACATCTGCAAATGGTTAGACTTTCTAGTCTTCTCGGATAAGGACGATAAACCATAGGTCCCGTCTCACAGTACTTTCACTTAATCAGACTCTATGGGACGTAAAAGAACCACTAGGGGCGTAAACAAACCTCTGGCTGCGACCACCCCTAGTGTCTGTCTTATTCCGTTGTTTCGCTTTCCCTGACCACAGGAGGTCGACCTTTGTAAGAGACTTCGTGTTCTCTTGTTGTACCAACATGGATGTACATGTATTTCCTAAATGCTTATGAATCAATGCTTTGCGATTGTAGTTCAACCATCACATAGCCGTTGACCGTGCCGTATGAGGAAAAGTCAACAGCGAACTCAAAAACCCTTCAAAATCGTTTAAGGTGGTATGGTACCCTAGAAAATGTATGAAATCATAGGTTTTTTCCTAAAAGTGAGTCGGGACGGGGGGGGGGGGGGGGGGGGGAGAGGGAGCGGTGAGGGGTATTAAAACTTTTATTTCTCCAAAGATTTTGATGGAGGATTGGGCATTGTTATGCATGTATCTTGTCACGTGACAGCCTATCACGTGGCTATACTCGGCTCATTTGAACTCACTCTCTGTTCAGCCGAATCATTTGCAGAATTTGCCTTGGAATGTGTGAAAATTGCCCTAAATTACTGTGTTTTGGGTCATTTGCTGGTGCCTGAGCTCATCTTCAAGGGGTGAGAAGGCTTTAACCTTGCCAATTCCAAAGAACCGCTTATTGGCACTGCGAATACAACAAACTTTGTTCCAACGCTTGTTTCAGTCTGCTGACAGTTTGTTGTTCGTGGACAAGGGGCCTAAAAGCAAATAAGCCTTGTCTCACCAGGTTCGAATCTTCACTGGTGGAAGTTTCCTTGAAAGTTGAAGGAGCCTGGACAACCCTTGGGACAAGATTGAAGCCTGGTCAGAAAATAGTAAATTGTTTTGCAGGAGCCTTTCGTTTCCCGCTTAAAGATATGTGGAATTTCCCAGGATGCAACGGGGTCAGATTCTTGCTGATAAAAAGGGAGCTGAGAGAACTCTTGTTTTCCTTTTCCCCCAGACGTCCTCATTAATTTGGAAGCAGAAGAGCTGTTTTGTAATGTTTACTCTGAATAAAGCTGATTCAGTTGAAAAAAGATTTGTTCAGACTGCTCGTTTGCGAGGTAAGATTTTCATTTAATTCTTGCGCTAGTTTTGAGCTGATATGTTGTTTACATCCCATCTCTATGCTATTACTTTGTTGGAGAAGTGCATTGTCATGCCTGTTTGATTTTTTTCCCTTTGCTTCACATGTAACAAACACTTTTGCACTGATATTGCTGGAAGAGATGGCAAAACCTGACCATGGCATTTTTTTCGTGACGTTTGAAATTTGAAACTGGCATGGAATTTGTAGATGGCAACAAGTATTTACCTTCCATGATTTTACTTTCACCAGTTTTTTAGGGATAAAGTTTGAGGTAGACAAACCTTCTATGCAATGAACCAGAATAAGGCCAATCTGTTGAATTGTTGTTTCATAACATTTGAAAGATTGATGGTAGGTATAGGCAGAGTTTTTGGCAAAGTGAAACCTTGAAGATTTTTCTCTCTGCAAATAACAAGAGTCAGTCAACAAGTGTAGGTTCATATCACAGATCAAAACAAAGATAATTTGTAAAAAATTGTTTCTTGCCTCACTGACAAAGTATTTTTGCTCAATTTTTGTTACCGCGGAAGCTTGTTCTGTTACCATGGCAACAAGAGACTCCAACAGCATTGTGTTTGTCATCATTCTTAGCAACGAGTTGCATGACGGTGGTTTCATCTGCCAGGGGCGTAGCTACCTGTACGCACCGTACGCACGTGCGTACCTGAAAAAGTCGAAAAAAATTAAATAAAAGAAAATAAGAAACAAATGTATAAAAAGCAAATGCATAAAAGATAATTTTTTCTCAGTAAAAAACACAGTTTGCTCAGTTTTATTCATTTAACTTGGCTTATCTCTTTCACTGATGTGTTGTTGATAAAACAACAGACAGTATTTTTCAACACCAAATATCGGTTTCCAGAGAGGAGCGACGTGACTCATTGGTGGACCGAATGGTCCAGACAAGGCGGGAAAAAAAAGCGATCTGAAAGCAAGCGGGATGGTAGAGAGTGAACGCGTTGTGGTCACCTCGTTTTATAACCTTTGGATCGGCCTGCCTTCGCTCTGCAAAGCTTTCCATGGCCAAAAAATCAATTACAGATTGTTACTTTGCTATCGGCACTGAAAAAATGACAGAGTGGAAAGAAGAAACTAAAGCAAAGCTTTAGTAGCGTGAAGAGGCTCAAGACAGAACGCTATGTCACTTGCTAGGTAGTCCTCGCGATCCGTGAAATCGACTTTAATGAGGTCATGTCAGAATTTATTGGACAGAAGATTAGCTCTGTACCTGTAACGGAAAACGCGTTATAACTTCTGTGAAAGCTATGCATGCATATGGGCAGTTTATTTTACATAGCTCAGGACTTTGGTTCATTGTTCTTCGAGATGGCCGAGACGTGTACAAATTTAGGTTTTTTTTTTTTTTTTTTTTGTTAATTTCTAAAAAAGCCTGGTACGGACTGCGGATCCAAGGGTGGTTCAGTTCGGGGGAATTCGGTCGACTCCCCTAACTATTAATAGTTTGATAAAACTGTGTAGCACAGATGTCATAAATAAACATTTTGGAATTTTTTGAAAATGTACTAAAAATTAGTTTTAAATGCCAGACTTTTCGAGGCTGCTGGCTCTTCCTCAGTGGCAAATGCGCCTAATAACGTGCGTCTAATAACTTGCAGTTACCACAAAACTCTGGTGAAAAAATTAACATAAGGTAAAGCCATGCAAACAATAGAGCATGTCGCTCACAGCAGCAAATTTAGTGTTTGGATCTGCATAATATAAAATAACATATTGATGTCGACATACCTGATGCATCAGCGCTAAGATAAGCTTTGGTGTGTTCATTGCTAGGATTAGCTTCTTGTCTCTTCAGCTTTTAATGAAGCTCAAAGTTGCATAGAACTGTTCAGCCTGAACTCAATTGCTTATGTCAAATCAACTGAATTCAACATAGATTTGTAAATATAAATTCGAATGTACATCGACATATTCTTTCGTTTTTGAACATTGATTGTTTTTTTGTAGATTTCTAAGAAGGGTTAACCTAAATGAAACAAAAATGAAACTAAATGAAACTAGGATTCAATTAAGGACATGTAGGGGCTTTTACAAGAAAAACAATCCTGGCAATGTATCATGTGGTACAAGCGAAGCTCTTCGATCAATAAACTCAAAAAGGCAGCACAGAATTTCTCGACTTAACAAATGGTAAACGGATCGGCGTGCACTATTGAGTTATGGATGCACGCGGAGGGTTGCTAAGCACGAGAGAAGCCTAAGAGTCGCTCGAGGGGTAGCCGAGAGCGACTCTAGCTTCTTGAGTGCTTAGCATACCTCCCAAGTGCATCCTTAACTCAATGGTGCACGCAGATACGTTTACCATTTGGTTTATAACATAATATAACATAAGCATCGTATAGAAAGCAAAGTCCCATTTTATTGCACTAACTTACATGACCAAGAAAAACAGGCGCGCGAAACTTCATTCACAGCAATTGCAACGGCTTAAAACTTCGGTAGACACTATGACAATTGAAACGATACAAATTTTGTAAAATCACGCTCTGATTGGTCAATTAACCATTTACTATTTGCCATTATTTGCCAAGGAAAAATGGTAAAATTCATGCATTTTCCATGTCATCTGGAGCCCTAACAAATCAATCCAAGAAAAAAAGTGGTAGGCCATACCAGCCCCTCCCCTTCCCGGTCCCTGAATCTCAGGGTGTTACTGAAATATTGTGTTGAAGAGGTTGATGGTCAGAACGGCCAGCAACAGAAGTTTATCAGCCGGAAGTACCTGGAAAACCTCGAACATGTTTGTACGGATCACTCAATGTTAGCAATGGAGACTTGCGCATAAATAACAACATCCACTGACCCACAATCCACAGTATTGTTTTCATAAAACAAATATGTATCAAAATATACATTCAGGTTCCTGTTGGATTTTAAAAGAAGCTGCGCCAGTCATTGCTCCATTTCTGCAATATATTTTTACTGTATCGATGCAAACAGGTCACGTCCCAAGCGACTGGGTCACTGCAAATGCCACTCCAGTCTTTAAAAAGGGCAATGACGAGGAGCCAAGTAGCTACAGACCAATCTCCTTAACATCTGTGCCTGACCAATTTCCACTGTTCTAGCTGTCGAGTGTTGAAAAAGCTGTTTCTCTTCATAAGACGCGTATACTGATATCTTGAAAATTCACCCGAGCAAGAAGCGGCCGCCATTTGATCTTCCATGTGGGTGACTAAAACCTTTCTCTCTACCACTTCCCAAGACTCTCGCAGTTAGTGGATTATGATTGGTTTATTATTCCTGAATAAATTAGAACAAAAGGAGACAAAAAACCTCTCTAGGGGAGGCAGTGAAGGAACAAACAAAAGCTAAAATCGGGGAATATCGGTATCGGATCAAAATCGGCAGAGTTCGTAGGTCGTTCGTATTCTATTGTTACACTCACTCACTCATTCACTCAACGCGACAACATAGTGGCTTCGCCTCCCTTAGGAGGCAGTACCGGTAAGCCACAAAAATTTACACACATTGAAAATGTTCTGACCTGTACTCGATGCAACGTATCAATCACCAGCTTCAAACTTTCCGGTTACAGATATGTCTTTTAAAAAATTAGAAGAATCGCCGTTCTTGTTGTTTTTGTTATTCTGTTCGGCCGCCGTTCCAGTTTTTGTTCCACGCATCACGACAACTGATTTCTATAAGCCATTTCTTAAAGCATAACCTGGACATTTGTCTTGCTTACCCTCATATATCTTGTTTCCGACCACGTCTGGTGAGTCAATGTTCCAGTCCATCAAAATAATTGAAATCCGCTCATCGTGCTGTTGTTTTGATTGTTTACAAATTCGCTTCCTTCGGCTCGTACATCTACGTGAAAGACTTTCCACCCTCTTTGAGCCGCAATGATTGAATATTTTTACAACTACTGACCATTTACAACCATTCAGAGGAAATAAACTCTGCACTTTTTTCAAATACGGACCCTAAACTGAAGCTTCAACGTTGTTTACGGACAGTTTCACTGAATTCATTCACTTTACTCGGAAACGTTGCAACACACCGAAAGGTTTTCACGCCATTTGTTTAGTCATGTGATGAACAAATGTTTCCTTTGTTTCGTTTTGATTTGTTTTGTTTTTGTTTTTGTTTCTGTTTTTTTTTTCTCTTTCTCTGAGTTCCTTTCTTTCACATTTTTTGTCCAGATTCTCAATTATGCGCCGCGCTTACTGGATATGAAATGTTTATAACCAACTCGGCCCTAGCTACGCGTCTCGTTGGTTATTTATCACTTCATATCCAGCGCGCCCTCGTAGAATAATTGCTAAATAAACCGCAATACAAAATATGCTATTCGACTAACTGACTAACTAGGCTTCTTGAACTCTTCGGCGTGACTGGTTTTTAACTTCACAGCTGACTTCGAATTCGTCTGTGGGCGGTGGCGGTGGTGGTGGTGCTGGTGGTGTTGTAGGTCAGTGGAGGTGGGTAAAATAGAAATGAAGAGAAAGAATAACATTAGAATTGAGGAGGAGGAGGTCAATCGGGACAAAAGGAGACAATCGGGACGTTTCAGGTCTGGTTTTGTTTTTCTTTCCACCTGTTCTTCCTCCTCCTCCTCCTCTGCCTCCTCCTCAATTCTAATGTTATTCCTCCCCTTCATTTCTGTTTTTCCCACCGCCACAATTCTATTGTGTTCCTCCACCACCATCACCACAAAAGGAGCCTAAGACATCCCTACTGTACTACTCGTGCAACTACGTCGTTTCGTGAAAAAGCCTTATTAGTTTTTTTTAATAAGCTCTCTTTTCCTTGCTGTAGCGCTACGCGTAGTTTGCCGTCTATTCAGTCGCCCAGAGCAGTTCATCAAGTTTTCACTTCGATAGTGAGCAGTTTCTTACTTATTTCCGTAACCGTAACAATATAATGTAAGTATTCATTTATCGCCGTTTCTTGTAAGCTGTACTGTATTTCCTTTGTACAATTAATTTTATGTACCGGTTGAAACCTTTCGTCTCTTTTACAGTTACAACCCTTAGGAATGTGTAGGGTACCTGTCGTGTGAATGTGTAGGGTACCCGTCTGAAATTAAATCTGCTACCGAGCCTTTGGCTCTTTCAGTACAGTCGACACTCAAGCAAAATTCTTCGAATCGTGCAAAAAACAAAAATCGCCATTTTGAGGCCAAAAAAGTCACTACTACTTTATTGTTAACTTAAATGTCTATGATGCAAGTTTTCGGTATTCCCCAAAATTTGCTACTTACAATCGAACCTCCGATTGCGAACACCAGTCGTAAACGACCACCTCCCCTCAGCGACCAGTTTTCCAAAATACCGAAAGTTTCCAAGTCAAATCACTATGAATTATGTGAAATTTCTTGTAAGCGACCACCTCTGGTAAGCGACCGCGACCACTTCTAGAGCTAAAAGTTTGAAATTTTTCTTTTCACATGAATAAAACATTTAAAAATTTAAAGAATAAATGCACATACACTGTACTCTATCAGTCCTAAAAAGACGATCTTAAATGTCTTATAATTACAGAAAATTGGAACTGATTTCCTGATTTCCTGTGCTCTCAAGAGCAGTAAACAACCAGTTTGCTTTTCTAGTTTGTGAAGTACATTGTTTACGTCAAAAATACACAACATAAGTGACATCCAAAACACAACGTAAAGCTCTAGAAAGTCAAGTGTATTGAGCTGTCGCACTGGGTCTAGTGATTATAACACTGGCATACGTTCCTTGTTCGTTCGTTTGCTTTTTAACATGTAAATCACCAGTAATGTAAAAGGGCTGTCAAAATTTAAAGCTACAATCATGGACAAAAGTGGTTGAGACACTCCCTAAAGGGATTTGCATGATGGAAAACCTCAATGCAGTCAAATGTCGCCAATCGTTTATTACCTGACTGCACTGGTCAACGATAATTAAATTTTTGCGCAACAATTTAAAAACCCGCTCTGGCAAAAAAACGAGATACTTTGGCAAACTCAGAAAATGAAAACCAACTCTTTCCCTACCCTCAGTTGAGCTCTCGACCTTAGATAACGAATGCGGTTGGTTATATTGCTTAGATAGCCACATTTTGTTAACCCGTCCAAGACAATAATGAGCTTCCGAAAGCGATCTCTTTTCATGCCGCGAGAAAAATGAGTGTTGAGAAAATTGAAGGACAGGAAGGGTATATGTACAGCTCGTTATTTCACTGGAATAATTATTGCTGCGTACCAGGAAGCATATCGTGATTTTTTAGATAAAAAAGTTAAAAAGCCGTCATTGTTTTCAAAAATTTCTGGGTCTTGCGCTCGCTTGGAGTTCGCGCATGCTTTTTGAGTTTTTCTGCTCAAAAACCCTCACGTGACTGCCTTTGTATTACTTCCGACCTTGGCCACTTGTGTCACGAACTTTGTTGTCCCTCTTGAATTTCCCACAGGCTAGGATATCTTAAACTACTGGAGCAGATGTCTTATATGCACAATCACTGGAGGGATGTTGATGTAGGTAACGTTTGGTGGCTACAACTGATGCGTGAAATGATCCAGTTTTGCAAACGATGTTTAGGCGCAATTTTATACGCACCTTAATATCTACCGTAAAGATCCAGAAATACTGTTAGCTTTAAGTGACTTATAATTATTAAACTTAAAATTAGATTATACCGAACAGAAATGAACCCTGGAGAAGAATTTTATCCTTTATAAAATGTTTTAAGTATTAGAGTACGCTAATTCAGTCATTCTAAAACATGCACATGTACAACAATGAATCCATGTCTGGATTAGCAGGATTAAGCTTTAAACTTTCTGCAATTATTAAGGAAGACGATAGGTTGAGAAAGCAATTGTTCTTATCATCCCACAGATGAGGGAAGTTCACTCAACTCAAAGCAAATTATCAACCATCACTAAAGTGTGATTAAAGAATTAGTGCTTTTGAGCTTGAAGGAGCTACGTCACGGTCTTTGGATTTTGAAAAATTTAGCCTCAATTACCGTAAAAGCTATTAAGCCCCCCTCTCTAATAAGCGCCCCCCCCCCCCCCCCTTTGGAAGTTGTTTTTTGTAATAAGCCCCCCTCCCCCTTTTGGGACATGTGATTTTGTAATTAGTCACTCCTATTCCTTCTTGCGAAAACACCTTCATGTGGCTAGTTGGTTTGTATACACTCAAACACGTAATACTGTTTGCTGCTCTTTTTTAGATAATAAAATTTCACTGTAGTTGTTTGAATTTTGTACAAAAACTGTTTTAAGATGAAAACAGCATGTTTATGATTTGAAATAAGCCCCCTTCCCCCCTATTAAGCCCCCTCTCTAATAAGCCCCCTGTTAATGAGACCTGAAATTAAATAAGCCCCATGGGGGCTTAATAGAGCTTTTATGGTCTTTGTTGTTCAGCTTTGATCTTCTCCATCATTCACAATCCCCCTATATTTGCAGTTATTCTTGTCTCTTTGGTGCTTATCTTCCCTGACAAATTGTTATTTCACTGTTTACCATTATTTAAATGTACTTTTTTATGTCTCTAATAATGACCTAAAATATCGTGACCGAGCTCCTTTAAGTTTGGCTACATGAATTGATTCTACAAATTTTTTCCAAGACTCACCTCAATATCAGCACCAAATAAATTTTTGAAACTCTGCACATGGGAGAATTGGAAGAAATGGCAATCTCAATCTCCCTGCAAATTATGCAAATTCTGTACAAATACCATTGCTTAAGTTATGTATATGCATAAATGATTATTGGTAGTGATTGCAAGTATATCCCAACCACAGGTACTGCAGTTAATTTATTCACATGGAAGGAAATGTTTTCAATATGCTGGCGTTTAAGATAGGAAATTGTCACAAACATTATCCAAGAGAAATAAGCTTCTTGCCCAGATTCTACGTGGTTTGATGTGAACATGGTCTTCAAGAAAGTGGAGGAGGAGTGGGGGGGAGGGGGGGGGATAATTATGGTAAGGTTCAAGGGTACCCTAAATTGTTAGGCTCCAAAATGTCCAATTAAGGTGTGCCAGCAACCTCCAAAAACATCCAATGAAATTACAAAATCAGTCACATTTTCTTAAAACCCCTTACAAACGTCCGCAAAGAAATTGTTAACCGAAAAAGTCCACAGATAACAAATGCCAAGCCTAATTAATGAAGACCTGTGCACCTTCATGTCACCTGATCTCCTGACCTCTCCTTATATGAGCTCAAATTCTCTCTTGGAAGTTGTTAAACAAAAATAACTGTATCTATATACAAAAATTAGACATTAGATAACCATAAACACATGTCAAACCTTTGTCCATAGGCATGGAGAAATGAAGGCCTCCCTTTGGGAACAACAAGCAATGAAGCAGCAAAAATGTTTGATGCTACGCTTACCCAGGTTTGTTATGAGAACTAAAATTTACCGGTATTCATTTACAGTATATATGAACATAATATTAATTAGTATTCGTACAACATGAGTTGTGTGTCAACCTGTTTGGTACACATGTAGCTCGACATTTAACCTCCAATTTCACCCTCCATTTCATTCTCACTGTTTCTTATCCTTTTCTCGTTAAAAATATGGTGAACATCCAAAGGACTTACTGGTATCAGTATACAATATACAGGTATCTTTTGTGATCATCATTCAATCACTCCTTTCATCCCTTCAGCTTAGCTGCTATTTGTAGCATTTTTAAAATAAAATGGTTTTTTTTTGTTTTTGCATTTGAATTAATGCTACTGATGTAGGTCAAGACATAAAGCATCTCTAAGAATATATACATGCATTAACCTGGAATTATTGGTTGGCATATTTGATCTTCATGGTGGGAACTCAAATAACCTTGATTCAATCATGATTAAACTCATCTGACACCAAAACAGGCGAGTCTACAAAGATTAATAATTATAGTTTTAGGAATGTGCAAATAATTTGCTTCACCATTGCATTCCCTCCAATTTTGATGTTGAACCCTAGCAGACCAATTATTTATTATCCAAGAAATATTCACATAGAGGTGTGGGATCACAAATTATAGAAAAATTAATGATAGGGAACAAAGACATACTCAACTACATACATGCTTTAACTGGTTGAATGTTTGTCCATTCAAACCACAGTTGCTTACATGGCAACTATGAAAAAGAAATTTTTTCGTAAAAGTTTGACTGTCAGATTGGGTGAAACATGCACACAAACACAGTGTAAAACTGATATTTCTTGGATTTTTGGCCTGCTAGCTACTTTAATTAACTTCTTTGAAAAATTGAGACCCCAAGTCCCTTTCATCTGGGAGAATTCTTGACCTGTCTGGGAAAACCAGGTGATTTATTCGATATCCGGAAAACTCCCGGAATATATCCTGGGGGAGTTGGCATCCCCTGTAAACTGGGGGGCTTATATTTTCTCATTGTGAGTTTCACATAGAAAATTAAAGTTGATAGTGATTTTTCAGGTGATTGCTCATGCTGATGACCACACTCTTGGTGGTTTAGAGGGATCAGTTAACAAGATGCTTACCGCAGATCCTGATTTCCGTGAGTACTGTTTCAAATTAGACAATGACAGTGACCAGGAAAGAATGGTTAATTGTAAGATTTTAAATTATCTGTGTTGCTGTGATGGTAAATAATGTACTGAACTTTGCAAGGAGTTTCAAGATTATATACTAAGTAAATAATCCACTGAAAGCTTGTGATTACCCCTTAATCAGAGCAATTGCTGACTGGTTAGCTAACAGTTGCTGGAGCACAATCTTGACTACTGGGGGAAGCACAAGGGTTCAAACCCTGGCCGGACCAACAGTACCAGGGTCTAAAAAAATACTGGGGAGAAGGTGCTGCGTTTTGCAATAGCATCTGCAATGATATGGTTAGAGTTTATTATCTATTCAAATGAGGATTGTAAATCATATAGGTCCCATCTCACAACACTTTTTCCTAACAATCTGTGGGGCATTCAAAACGAGTATGGGGACATGTATACACCTGTACATGTACATGTAGCCACCAATATGGTGGTAATCTCGTGGCAGCTACAGTAATAATCCTTAACTTTGAGAGGTGGCTGTAATCAGAAAATAAAGAAATAAAGAAATCTACATTATGTACAGTAAGAACAGAACACATTTCTCAACAACTTCATCTTTTGGGTGAGTAACCTTGCCTTCAGGAAGAACGCTTGTAGCTTTCCTTGGAGATGCAACTCTGTGAATTTGTTATGGTCAACAGTCTATTGAGAATGCATACACTTGTCTGGTTGTTAAGAATGTTATTGACAACACGTTTATTTTACTGATATATTTTTGTGTGTTTTAGTTATGGGCCACATCTTAGCATCTGAGCTTCAGATCAAAGATTCTATGGTCAATGTTCAATCTCTAGCCGCTAAAAAGGAAATGACTAACAGAGAAAAGTTGCATGTAGAGGCTGCAAAGGAATGGTCAGCTGGGTGAGACATTGGGTTTGTTGACTACACTGTATTCTGAAACATTTGTAAATACTACAATAATTATTGTGTTTTTTGAGAAGAGCACTGGAGTACATTAACTCTTTCTTTGACGTGAACAGAACAGCATTCAACCAGTTCGTCCTATTCTTTCTCTAAACCAGACTTGAACAATTAATTCTTGAATTAAGTTCTTTTCACACCGATGCAGAAAATAAAAGCATCTATATGTAGTAGAAGTTAATATACTGATGTTGATAAGCTTCATTTGTAACACAATAATAAGTCTACATTCCAAATTTGAGTGTGAACATAATAGTAGGAGCTACAAGATAGTACATAATTATGTAGCTCTTTCATATAAGTTTTAAATCTGAGACTCAATTCAACACTACAAACTCTAAATCTTTAACAATCATATAATCTGCCAAAATAATACTAAATTAATATCCAGTCATGTGACATAACTCAGTACATGCAGTAAATGTGGCATTTTGACCATGCAGTGAAAGCTTAATCAAGTGTTACAAGTTGCCCTGTAGGGACATTCAGAAACATTAACTACACTTAGGTCGGAATAGAAACCTACATGGAAACACATCTAATGATGCCAGACAGATCACTCTACCTACAAATCAATTAAACACTGTAAAATTATTTTGTAAACATTCATGAATATGTAAGAATAAATGGAGGATATTACATGGCTGCGCAGAGATACGAAATTTCTCTTTGAGTGTTGAAAATCATTTTACGAGTGAGTGCAGTGAACGATCGAGTGAAATGTTTTTTTCAACACAAGAAGAGAAATTTTGTATCTCCAAGTGGCCGTGTAATGTTCTATATATTACATAAACACCAATGAAATACCAAACCATTTCACTTTCACTGCGAAAGGTGCAGGTTACCATGTAACCATAGATCTGGTGATCTTTTCACGTGTGAAGATAACATTATTTTCATGTGTGAAGATGTCATGTTTTGTGCGAAAGCTCACCTGGCATTTCTTTGGTATTTATATAATAAAGGTTCGTCTGTAACCTGACTTTATACAAAATTCTTGGCCAGTGAAAAAAATCCCTAGCTGACATTGATTTGTTCTGAGAAGTATGTAATTTGCAGGCTTTTGACATGCATTGTGGTTAATTTATTGTTCTTCATATTGTTTTTTTTTTATTCAGAAATATCACCAAAGCACAAAATATCTGGGATGACATTGTTGTGCAATACCCAACAGACATTTTTGCATTAAAACTGCTGACAGAATACAGTATATTTTTCGGTCCAAAAGACAGGATAAGAGACAGTGTAGCACGAGTCTTGCCACAGTGGAAGGAAGAAATTCCATTATATGGGTAATGTAGTTTATAGAATTTGTTCATAAGCTTGAGTGCAAACATGCATGTACACCAACCCATGTTGGTACACTGTACATGTTAAGTATGGGTTAGGTTATTTAATTTATTAATTTTTAGATATGAATGAGCCCCCCCCCCCCCCCCCAAATATTAAAACAAATAATTAAAATGTTTTTAAAATAGTTAAGTGATGTTTTTCCAATTCTGTTCCAGGTATCTGTTTGGTATGCATGCATTTGGTTTAGAAGAGACAAATTTCTACAGAGAAGCAGAGAAACAAGCTCGCAAGGTAAGGGCAGTGATCAGAAGAAAGTTTGTACAGTCAATCCACCTGTAAGCAGACACCTGCAGGACTGAGGCAGATTTCCCCTTATGGGAAGGGTCCACAAGAAGAGGTTCGATTATTTTATGTTTTGTACGTGTTTAATTGGTAATTAAGACTGGTATTAGTGTGCGGTAAAAGATTTATAAGGTCAACCCCAACAACCCCCACCCCCTCCTCCCTCCCCCATCCCCCTCCCCCTCCCACAACTACACACAAGCAGAAAACGCAAGGCTCTGATCAAAGCAATATGTGATGGCCAAAGGTGGACTAATTAAGGAACTTGTTTCAGCTTGAAGTCAGCTTAAAGAAATATCATGCATGATCACTTTTCTTGCTAGCAGTAATTCTTTAAATTTTAGGGATTGGAGCTGATTCCTAGAGACACCTGGGCGACTCATGCTTTAGCTCATGTGATGGAAATGGAAGGTCGACAGGATGAAGGGATTGAATTTATGACTCAGACTCAAGACGACTGGAAGGTCAGTCTGTAGCAGTTAATTCATGAAAAACAGTGTAGTTATTTAAAATAAGGGGTTTGTGTTCCTTTTGGTAAAAAAGCTAAACTTATGTACGACCAGCTAATTGTAGTTCGGAATGGAGAACTTTTGTTCGCGCTCCTTATGAGACACGTGGCCCTACAAGACCTGATGATGATGATGATGATGGTACTGTATTTCCCCTTCCTTTCCCCTGAACACCATCTCTTCTTGCTGTTTTGAAGAAGAAGCTTTTCACAAGGGCTTGACTTTTTTTCGACATGCTATTGCAAACCCTGAAACTTCCAAGTATTGTGTTCTTTCATATAGCTAGACGTTTAATTTTTACTCGCGCTATAAAGCCACGAGTCTAGGAAAATGCGCGCGATGAAACAAGGACAGATCTGTCTTGTTTCAGTTTTTAGTTTAGTGCTGAATGGGGAATATGCTAATTTTGGCGGATAAAATTCATGTCCGAGTTGAGGCTAATTTTAGTCTCTTGTTCTTTTTGTATTTCTTACAGTCCTGTGAGACTTTGGCGTGCCATAATTCCTGGCACTGGGCATTGTATTATATTGAAAAGGTGGGTTGTTTATAGTCCTTTTCATTTTAATTTCTTCCATTAAACATGGTATATTTTTGAGGGCAATTTTTGCTCCTCCAAGATTCAATTATTGGTGGCAAGGTTAAAACTCCATTCACGTCAGGATGAAAAACATGGAAAGTTCGTTGAATTCTTGCGAAGCCCCCCTGAGAATCGGATTATTCACACAAAGTATTAGAGCGGTTTTTAAAGTAATTACTCTGGCTCACAGCAGATACCAACAGCGCAATAAGCCAATCACAATTCGGAGCAATCACGTTTATCACTTGTAACCGTCGCCAAGCACGGGAAAATACTCGTGCAAATCGTGGTTGGTTCTGGTTATGCTTTTCACTAGTTGAGAAAGTGACGCGTGTTTTGCTAACCAATCACAGCTCTAGCGAAGTAAAGCAAAGCAAAGCAAACAAGAATTACTTTGAACACTCGACTTGAAACCGCTCTAATTGCTTAACAGTTTATAACATAATGGTATACACTGTAAAAATAGCTAATTTATTGGTCATTATAATTACTAAAGTGATTATTAAGGCTCGCAGTATGCAGAGTCTTAATATTCGAGTTAGGAATTAACAGTTCTAAAACAGAGTGATCATTTCTCAAGTGAACGAATGGCCGACCAATTTTGCGCGGATAAATTGATCTTTCTGACCACTGCCCCACCCCACCCCCCACCCCCCCTCCCGTACGCCTTTGCTTGGTGAGTTCAGTTTAACGATGCCGAGTCTGCATGTTGTGTGAGAACAAACTAAGAACGGTTCCAACATACTATAGTTCAACTCAGTTAATACGGACACTAAAGGGGACAACGCCAGTGCGACCGTAATATCCGTGTGTCCGTATTAAGCGCGCTCTCAGAATAAACGTCACAGACACATTTCTGATTGATGTGAAGAAGAGAGCATGCAGTTTGAAATCAGCAGAACAATGTTTTTAATGCCTTAACTGTAACTTCAGGTTAACTAAAGACACTTAACGAACGCTCATTCAAATAGTCTCTCAATTAAGTTAATTAAATGTTTTCTGAGTGTTTCAAACGCGATAACGTACATAATCATTTAAGATAATCGGAGACTTTTCTCTAGATATTTAGACAAACCCTTTCAAAGACTGTTGGGATGCAAAAATACAGTATACAGGGAGCAGATAACCAGTGTCCGTAAAGTGAGCTTAACTTTGTATGACTCGGGTCGGGTCCGTTCGCATTTACCCGGTGGTGTCCGCATTGGCAGACCAATGTAATACAACCAAATTATCCGTCATAAGCGGGTGTCCACAAAGCGAGGTTGCACTGTATTTACTGGGTGTTTGCTTTCCGTCCGGAGTCCATCCCACCTGTGTTATTACTGGTATTTCGATTATTCATTTGTATAATGTTAATGTATTGTTTCTACATTGTTTGACTCAGGGAGACTATGAAGGAGCATTGAACATATTTGACACTGAGGTGGGTTCATCTAGACACTTATAAAAACACTTATCGTTAAGACCCAAAATTGAAAATTAAAGTGAAATTTGCTTACACTTCATCAACCATCCTTCCAACTTAAATAACTACCTTGTACACCGTAGGTCATAAATAGGTATTGGTATTGATTTTTAAAAGCTTAAATTTCATTGGAGGCAGAAACTCAATCTCGCGAGATAAAAAGCCGACCAAATGCTTATGCCTGTCTCAAAATCTGATAGAAAGTTGTCAAAAGAGTGCCAAGAAAATGTAAAAATAGAGGGTATGCAACCAGTCTCCAGAAATTCGAATGACGATGGGTTGGCGGCCATGTTGGTGGACAATAACAAAGAAGCTAATGAGAAATCTTTTGTTCATGGTACACCAACATGGCGGTGATGACGCAACGTGCATACGCCCTATACTAGCGCGCTTCACGCTTCATTGAAAAAGTTAGAGATCTTCGTCCTAAGGCTGTAAACAACGAAATGTAAGCGGCGGCGTTTCGCCGTCTAACTTGATTAGTTCTCGAGTTTTATATTTTGTTTGTTTGTTTGAACCGGTTAGAATCAGCGTTCGGGTGTTAATAACAGCGAAACGAGTTGGCTTGTTGGCTGGCTTAGTTAATTTTATAGTGTACGGGTCTGCGACAGAAAAGCTTGTGTGGTTTGGGAAGGTTGTAATAGCCCTGCCTTCGTTTTGTGTAACTGGATGATGTTTTGCCATTGATAATCTTTAATTGAAGAAGCTTCCTCGGTGGACGTGGGAAGTAACAATAAAACTGTCAATGCATTTCAGGGTTTTTTTGCCTGCTTAGTTAAGCAACGGTTTTGTGCCAAATTGCGCTATTATGCAGCTCTGTGTTTCGAATGATCATTGACCGATCTTAACTGTCGGGATCGTAGCCCTTTTTCTCTTTTCTGCGGCCACTTATGTCCATTTGTCTAGCTTACTACGAGATATGTTTCTTGTCTGATTTTCCACCTTATCCAAGAAATTTCAAACAGACATATGCATCATGCTTTGTTTTCTTACAATGTTTTATATACCGACACTTTCACGTGTGAAAGAAGTTTGGACTTAAGAATGTTTGTTTTTTTGTTTGTTTATTTGTTTGTTTGTTTTATTTTTCAAAAGTTTGCTATCCATAGTTCATCTGGATCCTAAAACTCTTCATTTTCGCTGTTGTTGATCATTTTTTGGAACACAATATTTATTGGCTGAAGTAGTCATGCGAAGTTGCTCGTGTTGGTCCGGACGGTTTTTTTGACCGGTTCACGTCACCTTTCCATACTATTTTCTAAATACAGTATTGCGCCAGAGCGACAGGACGGGTCATATGATGATCAGGCGCATGTAAATGCCAGTGGGGAAAAAAAATTGTGGAGGTCCGCTTTTAGGCTTGGCAAAATATGTATTGCCCTTTCGCGAATGACTATGAAAAGAGCCTGGATTTTGCTTCTCCATTTGCTTAATAAATCACTTTACAATGGCTAAAATGAAGAACTGGTATATTAAGTATTCAGACGACAGCAATTTTTCGTTGTTTCAGTAGAATATTTCATTGTATCGCAATGCCGCAATATGCAGTTCAATTACTCGGTTCAATTCCTCAGTAAAGCATGTGAAACCCGCAATCACGTACGAGAATTACCTCCCGCAGGAGCCCATCACAACGAGCGTACAACTGCCCTATATATATATCTGTCACGGCGTCTCCACAGACCAGTTTGTTTCTAGGTAGATTGAATTTCCCTCGAATATCAGACAAGTATTTGGGCGTGTAGTGCCGTTATTTTCGCGACCATTGATTGGTTTAAGTTGAAGACTTCATGCTGTGTTCACGTGCGAAGTTTGGTGCCATTTTAAGTCTGTTCACTTGTTCGTCGTTTTCTCAGTGTTTTCACGTGGTTTTCGTAGAATTTTTTTGAAAAGAATGATGAATTTTTTGGAACGGACGTATCCAGGTTGCCGGAGAAAATCGTCCAACAAACGTGTCTTGCGTCAAAGGTGTAATGTCGATTTTGTGTAATTTGATCAAGTGGCATGTTTTTCAACGAACGCGCTCCCAAGAAAAATATATTCAGGTCTGGCAAGCTGGAAATAGCCGCCGAAAGGCCTTTTTCACCAGAGGGCGGTAGCAATAAACCGATCAACAATCGATATTTCAAATGTGGCCACACTCAGGCAACGGTTGGCTACAATATTCAAATAAAATTTGAACGTTTGATACGAATGATGCAGTCCTATTGTTTTGTGGCGCTCTTGTTCCCTTTGCCGTCCTCTTTGCCCTTTTTCACTGGAAAAGATGGCCTAAAAATAGAACGGTCTGTAAAAATGCCGTGACATGGCTTAGTATGGGAGTTGCACGCTCCTAGTGATCGGCTCCTGGCTCCCGTTTAGGAGACGGGACGCGCATGTCTCGATCGCTTTACTTCCCTGCGAAAAATAGGCATGCAATACTCGTCTAATTTTCTTTCAGTCTTTTCCGGGAAAATTTCTCGGCGCTGTTAAGTAGTGTGAAGTAATGCATCTGCAGGTTAACTATAAAATAATATTTCTTTGACAAAATTAGTTGATAATTTTGACATGACTTGCAGATTGTACCTAGATGTAGGGCAGATCGCACCTTTCAATTGTCAGATGGCTCATCTCTCTTGTATAGATTGACATTTGAAGGTAAGATGGCAGAAAATAGTGGTTGTAATTAAAATGAGGTCATTGCGCTCAGGGTGAATTTGATATCAACTGTTCTTTAATTAAATCTTTCTTAGATGCGTAGCACCCCTAACTGACCTGGGTATAACTGCTAAATAAATATTGGACATCGCAGTTTTATTGTGATTATTATCATCAGCTTTGTCAGTTATTCTGAGCATTGATTTAACAAGTCACAAAATACGTTTCTGTCGATGGAAATGAAACGATGGGCTGCTATTTTTCCTTTGAGGTCAGCATCAATAATTATAAATCAATAAAGTTTCGTTATTCCTTCAAGAATTTACCAGGGCCGGGTTGTTCGAAAGCTGATTAACCCTAAGCCATGATTAAAAATTAACCAAGCAGTTTATTCTGTATTCACAAACGCTTTTCAACGCTGATATTCTGCAAAATGTTAGATTAGAGGAAGTCAATCCTGAAAAGCAAAAAGCAGCAAAAGAAACTTTCAAACAAAAGTTAAAAACTGCATCCAAAGTCTACGCTAATCCTGGATTAAGTTAGTCTTCTTTCGAACAACTGGGCCCTGGTGTCTTTCTTTTGGAGACCTGTATAACACGATATTGTTATTGAAAAATGCTTTCAATTGTGATTTAACCCCAATGATGATCATTACCTCGCCCCAGTAACTAAATAAATCCCTTTCGGTGGCTGTTTTTTGGAGGACGGACAATGCCCGCGGCTGATAGATTGTCCGAAAAATGAGCAGTTAGGCAACTGTGAAAGTTTATTTTGAAGACAATCTATCAGCCAAGGACATTATTCTCCGATATACCAGCAAGCCAGAAAGGGGTTTATTTATTTTATAACCCTCCGATTAATTTTCATATCACGTATGCAAGGTTGAAAGTTGAAAATGTTGAAAAGTGATCTGATGACGATTGCGAATGACGTAAACAACTGCATTGATTGGTTGAGTTTATTTTACTTTTACTGGGATTGGATTCTTTCATTTGGAATTGAAGAAACTTTTAATTAAAAAGACTGGCTTTGTTTTGTCTTTGTTTGCGATCGAGAAATTGGAGGACAAATATCAACGCGGACGGGGTATATTGATTGCTTGATACCCATCCTACAATTTGCACCACGTGATCCAACATAGCCAATAAAATCGTCCAAAAATTAACCGGTGGGTTATAATTGGGTATAATTCCATTTAGGAGTGGATGTTGGTGACAGATGGCAGCAGCTCTGTCGATTGTGGGAGGGTCATCTAGATGATCATTTTCTGGTGAGTCATCAGACCATCTCAGGATCTGCCATAACACTGGGCGGGTTAAAACGTTTTAAGCCTTAAACGTGACCATCATCTTTGAATATTTCTTTTTTCCGTGGTTTCCACTCGATCAAGCTTATAGAGCGTTTTCATTCACGTGACTACGGGACATATTGGTTTACTGTAACAAAAGAAAGTATTAGCATAAAACATGTGTTGATATCGTGGCTTAAAAAGTTAAAGCTATAGATGTTATCGCGGTTATGAGAACATTATGAGTTATGTGAAAATAAACAGGCTAGTGTGATAATTCACAACTCCAATGTGTATTTTTGTATCCTTGTTCATTCCAAGCCCATCACTCGGCAGAGCACAAGGTAACTACAGATGTAACATTTAAGCCGGGGACATTTGTTATTTCCTGTAATTCTGTTAGGGAAAGTAATTTTGAGAATAAAAATCAAACACACGTTTAAGATCTTGAAATTTATGTTAATAATAATAATAATAATCAGTTTAATTACTCTTTTTGTAGCTTACAGCTAAATTACAAGAGTGGTCAAAGTACATATATATATATACATTAACATGAAACATTTTACTAAGAATATCTATAGGTAATAAATTTGTCGAGGCGGTTAGTAGAGGCCATGGCAGGATCCTCTCTGATGGTGCCCGAACGTAGGACACACTTGTGCGCTGTGGCAGCAAGTTAGCAAGGACACCAATGTCCCGAACTCTCTGGATAAACTTAGTGCATGCTGCGGCGCGCCGATCCGAGAGAGTACGAAGACCACAGAGCACAAGTGCGTCACAGTAGGGAAGCCCAGGAAAGATTATCTCTAAGGCTTTTATCTGCACACCCTCAATTAGGAGGCTAAGATATTCCGGCAAATTTGCCCAGACTGGGGAGGCATACTCCAACACTGAACGGATCAGGCTGGAGTACACCAGAACTAATTCCCCTTCCAACACACCTGACTTCTTCAGACAACGCAATGCCATACAAGCGTTTGCGCGTTCTCTGAACAATGTACTCACAGTGCGTGCCCTAGCACAAATTATCAGTAACATACACACCAAGCAACTTATACTTGTGGACGCGCTCGATTTCAGACCCAGAAAGCTGCAAAGGAGGAGGATGGTGCGGCTTATAGTGTAAGAAATCAATAAACATCTCCTTGCACTTCACTGGGTTGAGGCGCATGCCATGCTCACTAGCATAAGTGCAAATGTGGTTTACTTTTTCTCTTTGTTCCTGTTTTACATTTGTTTGTTACATTTGAGTGCTCAAGGTTACAAAGATACGTTCGAGAATGGAGTTTTGGCTTTCAGTAATTGTATACCGCACATATCTCATGGCGGTTTACAATTCTTCTGTTGGGCGAGATCGTATGTCATATTGTGGGCAGTTTTTGTATAATATATTTTGCCCCACTTTGTTCTGGTGACCATTATCATATAACAACAGTGGTAACGTATATTCAGTCACTTTGTAGAATCTTGAGATTTTGATTGTTTTAAGGGGTAGTATGGTCAATTATCTTAAAATACCGTGAGCACCCTAATTGGACGGTGTTATGCTTGTCCAGCCATTAGCGACCCTGACCCCAATCGTAACGAGTGAGGAAACATGCATGTTTTGTTCGTAGGATAACAATCCATCAACGTACCGCTGACGAGCTCTTTGTTCGGGAACAATAGGGTTATTTGCGATGTAGTTTTCATCATGTTTTCTTCCTGAATCGAATTCTGATGTGTCTCCTAATACATCCAGATGTATTTATGCATGGTTTATGAGTGTTAACAGGGAAAAGCAGATCTCAGCAGCCGTGGGTGGGATATAAACAGACATTTGAGGATAACATGTTAGCCTTTGCCAAGATCTGTTTTTCCCGCGTAGCCACAAATCGAGCAAAACTAACTTGGTATTGGGAAACGTTGTCGTTAACAAAGCCTTCTTTGTATGACAATCCCAAGTTGCGCAGAACCTATGCGCCATAACAATGGGAGGCACCGTTCGTAAGCCCTTATACTGATAACGATAATCGTGATGATAATTATTAAAAATTAGATCATTGGATAATGTAGTTCCAGTGTTTGCCTAAGCGGTCATGGAATATCAGCCATTATAACATTCGCAAGAGGTAGCTGGCATTAAATCTTTTTCTGGTCCCTTGTGCTAAACGAAATCGGCAAAATCTAGCGAAATTTCTTGGTTTTCAATGAAACGATTATCCCACTCGCACTTGTGGAATATGAGATGACGAATAACCAAGTTGCCGCTACGCGTCTAGTTGGCTACCTGTCATCTCATACCCAAAGCGCACTTGTAATTTGTTGACAAGTAATAATGACAATGACAGTAACAGTGGCAGTGACAGTAGCAGTGACAGTGGCAGTGGCAGTGGCAGTGGCAGTGGCAGTGGCAGTGGCAGTGGCAGTGGCAGTGGCAGTGACAGTGACAGTAGCAGTGACAGTGGCAGTGGCAGTGGCAGTGACAGTAGCAGTGACAGTGGCAGTGGCAGTGACAGTGGCAGTGACAGTGACAGTGACAGTGACAGTGGCAGTGGCAGTGGCAGTGGCAGTGGCAGTGACAGTAGCAGTGACAGTGGCAGTGACAGTGGCAGTGGCAGTGACAGTGGCAGTGGCAGTGGCAGTGGCAGTGGCAGTGACAGTAGCAGTGACAGTGGCAGTGGCAGTGGCAGTGGCAGTGGCAGTGACAGTAGCAGTGACAGTGGCAGTGGCAGTGGCAGTGGCAGTGACAGTGACAGTGGCAGTGGCAGTGGCAGTGACAGTGACAGTGGCAGTGGCAGTGGCAGTGACAATGACAGTGACAGTGACAGTGGCAGTGACAGTGACAGTGACGGGACAGTGGCAGTGGCAGTGGCAGTGATATTGATAGTTATAGTGATAGTGATTAAGTGATAATGATAATGATACTAAAGATCCACGCGTAATTTGTTGTTTTGCTGAATAATATAATAACTTATGTGGTTGTGTCCTCCAGGCGTTTACCGATACTCATATGCTGATGAGTACGATTGGTGCAAAGAATGAAGAACTGACGATGAAGTTGTTGAATTCTTTGAGAGAATATGTCAGGTACACTCACTATATGCTGTTTCCTTTCTCTTGTGATCGTTCATGTGTATCCCCACAATCTATTGCCTGCGTTTGAGCAGGATCCGGAACAATGGTAGACTAGCGCATGTGTTGACGTGTTATATAATTTTATATACTTGATTCAAAATGGTGGATAAGCTGCAGTTAATGCATTATCGCAGCTAGCTTTTCGTCCCAGAATCCTTTGCATTGCTAGAGTATGTTCAACATTGTTGGCACTTGTCGGGACCGTTACAACACTTTCGCCTACACTGCATAAAAACTACTATGCCCGTTGAATGTTGTTTCGAGCATTTTGCGAAATACGCTCGCGATTCTTCTCTGCTTTATTCATTCTTACTTATTTCGTTAAGTTACTTCTTACCTGTGTTCTAAATTAAACTGAATTTCGTCCTTGTGCAGCGGCGTTGGATGTGGTTACAGCTTTATATTACTGTCGGCTTCAGATTCGTTATATCTCCTGCTCCAGTTTAAATATCATGACGTTAAGAAATTGCCTTTGTTGTCAGAAAGTAGTACTGACTAATTCCGATTTTTCACTGTGTACCATCTCATGATTCAACGCCATAAAATACATAATAATAATAATAATAATAATAATAATAATAATAATAATAATAATAATAATAATAATAATAATAATAAACGATTTATTAGTAGTACTTCCACAAGGTGGCTCTTCGCCTACTAATTACAAATCTCAAATCAAATCAAATTAAATCAAATGTTGGTTTTTGGCGAGAGGGGAAAACCGGAGTACCCAGAGAAAAACCTCTCGGAGCAGAATAGAGAACCAACAAACTCAGCCCACATATGACACCGAGTCCGGGAATCGAACCCAGGACACATTGGTGGAGTGCTCTCACCACTGCGCCAACCCTGCTCCCCATTTGACCATTAGTGAATCAAGGACTGCACATATTCCCCCTAAAATGGGAATCCTGTTGTGGGTATCGTTAAACATCCTCTTTGTGCTTTAGCTCAACAATCACAGCTGCAAGTCAACTCAAATTTGGTTCATTTTCCTCAACAGTGATCACTCAGGCCCTAGCTGTGAAATCTCACGTGATGTTGGTGTGCCGGTGTGCGAAGCTTTTGTGGAGGCTGATAAGGTACAGTGAATCTTTCCAAATGATGTAAAACTTCACATGAACCGATTTTTTTTCTCGTTAATCTTTCCGCAAGCACAAGTGAGAGGTAATAAGACAGATATTTACCTCGCGGGGCTGTTATGAGACTCCGACATTGGTCCCGAAGTATGTGATACGTGGTAATTCTGTTCCATTGAAAAGTGGATTCAAGCGATATTAGTTTTTATAGACTGTCCTTTTGTGAATCCCTTAGGGAAGGGAAAGGTGCTCAGCTTATCCAACACGACTGTCGTAAAAAGGCAACATCGCAATGAGCCAATCAGAATTCGAAGAAAATTTCATGTACCCGGCAACAAGCACGGGAAAATAAGCGCGTGCAAGTCACGAGTGGTTTTGGCCTACTTCTCATTGGTTAAGAAAGTGGCGCGTGTCTTGTCAACCAATCACAGAGAGAAGTAGTGCAAAACCAGAGCAAACGAGAATTACTGTCTACGCTCTGAAACAGAAAACCACGCTAAGCAATATTTGGCGTAAACATATACGAATTATATGAAAACTTAATTTAAGAATATCAATAACAACACCATTTACAAGAATACATACAGGTAAAAAATGTTAAAAAAAACTAAAAATGTCATTAATTATAATAATAATTATTACTACTACTACTACTACTACTATATGGGCGTAAACATCAGTTGTTTACTGTTTTGCTTTTTTCTTTCAAAGTTTACTCCCTGAAAAAGCTGAAAACTGGTACCACCTCCCCCCCCCACCCCCACCTTTCTTAACACAAAGGATTTTCTGCTTCGTTTGCCTTCTGACAATAGCTGCAACCAACTGACGGCCACCGGGAAACTCAAAAACCAAATACGTCTGTAGGCAATTATGATACCCGTTTTTAGTACACTTAAATGTTATTTCTACGTTTTAAATTAATCTTTGGAATCTAATAGTTATTTCCGACAATTTAGGGTCAATATGTTGTAATGGTGGAGGTTTTCTAACCATTCGGGAGGATAGTGCTTGTGGTACAAAGAAAGATGAATACCTCATCTTTATCGAACTCTCATTTTTTTTTTGTAATTGCATTAGTATTTTTATCGGGTAATTTGATTGGGTCTGGGCGTCGGGCTTTAAGGAGATTTTACAATTTGGACACCTTCTGATCACTAATATCCGTGAGTAGCCGCCCCATCCCTGGGGTAATGCTATTTAGGGATTTGCTTTTTGCTATTCCTGACGGAGGTTCGAAACACAATTTAAGTAAAATAAATTGCTGTGTTCTGTTGGCAGGGAAATTTTGACAAGGCGGTGGAGATATTAAAACCTCTCCGTTACAAAGTGCGTCTGTTGGGTGGAAGTATAGCCCAGGTGAGAACCATGCAGAATGTATAGGCATCATTCTCGCCCCACAGCTTTTTGAGTCTCTTAACCTGCAGGGTTTTGCTAGCTATGAGGGTCGGAGGCCTGTGGGGCGAGAATAAGACTTTTCTAATTTGACTCTGTATAAAAAGACAAAGAAAGGCAAAGGAACTTTATTTATACACGGTTACAATTTAAAGCTACAAGCTTGTGGGCCGTGTGGGAGAAATGTTGGTTTTTGAGGAGAGGGGAAAACCGGAGTACCCGGAGAAAAACCTCTCGGAACAGAGTAGAGAACCAACAAACTCAGACCACTTATGACACCGAGTCCGGGAATCGAACACGGGACACATTGGTGGAAGGCGAGCGCTATCACCACTGCGCCAACACTGCTCCTCTGCGTGCTGAAAGGAACTGTATATTAACATTCAGTCTGACTGTTAATATACAGTTCCTTTCAGCACCCAGACAGTCACATTAGGAAGTTTTTTTACAGCATCATTAAACTCGAGTGCTGCGCAGCCAAACCGTTTTTTGTGCTGTTGCTTCTAGATCTGGGGCGAGGAATGTTACATTTGTCATGTAGTAGTGTAGTATCCACCCGACAGATTTGTGACAGAAAGAAAAATATGAGAAAATTACTGTACTGTTAAATACAAAAATGAAATTAATTCAAGTAGAAATAACAACTGTAGCTAATAGGTTTAAGTACAAGAAATAAGAGGACAGATAATTTTCAATAACAGGAGGTTATAAAAATAAATGTAAAGGTGCTATATTGGTTCCATAAATCCAGCAGGTATTTTAGCAATGATCGTTTTTTAGACGGATAATCATCTTAGTTGTTAACCACCAAATGGTGGGATTAGTGTTACAGTTAGGATAAGTGTCAGTATTAGGTCTCCTGATAGGGTTGTGGGTCCCGTTTGTCAAAACGTCCGAAGAGTTTTCGGTTCCGGAAAATAATTTACAAGTTCGTTTTCCATCGATTAGTCGTATAGGTTAACGAGCAAAGCAGCCCATGCAATGTATTTATTCAGTAACCTTGTAATGCTCTCATAATTTTTTCCCATTCAAAATTGTTCGAAAACGAATTTGTGCTAATGAACATTTTATTCGTGACCGAAATGTTTCGCAGAATTAATTTACAGTCGAGTCAGGTCAAGCGTACTCGCCTAGAGTGCATTAATGAGTTGATTATTTTAACATTGAACCCGTTAGTCGTTTCGAATAATGCAATCATTTTTGAAATATTCGAATCAAACTTCGATTGCTGATCATGGACTATGCGAACAAAAGATGCTCCTTATATGGGAAATCGAAGCACTAGAGCTACGTCAACATGGCGTCCAACGGTGAGTACAAGTGATAGGTGAAAAATATATTGAAAATGTTATTATCAAGAACTTTTTTTCCTTTCTACATCCCATAGAGCTTGTAGAAGTCTTTAACTCGATAAAAAGATTTCAGGCGAAGTTCGAGCAAGTTTTCTCGTCAATACTTTTGGTTGTTTACAACGCTTTATTCTATCAGCTGTGTTTAATATATGTAGCTCCGTACAAATTTATTATTTTCAGGATTCCTCGGAAAGAACAATGTTGTTGGACTTTAAAGGGCTAAAAAAGTTGTGTTCTGTTAAAAGAGATGGCAAAAATAAAGTCTCGTCAGTTGGTCGAACGCGTTTTTCAAACACATCTAAGGACATAGTCCAATCAGCAATCGACTGTAGAAACGCACGCCTGGTGAAAATGAGCTTCAATGTGAGGGTTTTATAGAATTAGGTCCTCGGTTGGGATTAGATTGGTCCGGTAATATCACACGCTGCCGAAAATCCGGCTGATTGTGGTGACTGAGACCATCGCGACTGAACTTGTCTTCTGGGCAGGCTGAACACGGTTTTCCCGCTAAAACATTCCTAAAAGAGCGCATATTCCGCTTATTTCGAGTAACGTGAATTCTGTTCATTCTGCGTATCCTGTTCATGATTAACGTCTGTTCGTATTCTGCAAAGAGCAGCCTGAAATCTGTTTC
>JAEMWC010000795.1:62500-95000 GCA_016490735.1 Pachyseris speciosa
ACATGTGAAGATAACATGTTATCTTCACATGTGAAGATATGAAGTTTTCGAGGGAAAGCTCACTTGGTATTTCACTGGTGTTTATATAATAAAAGTAACTAATTAACAATAACCTTGACAGAAACTAAAAATAATTTGCATATAAAAGATGCAAACTAATAGATATACAGCTTTTCGCTGCTTACATTTTCATTTAAGGTAGGTTTCAATTCTCTAATTAGTAGAGTCTCCTTTATCTTGCAATGAGTGTCTGACCGACCTTTCGCCAATATCTCAAAGTGGTCCCATTTTAAGTTGTGACCAGTTGACGTGACGTGGTCTGCGATAGCAGATGCATGACAGCTACTCGTGATCGCTTTAAAATGTTCAGTTTTTCTGTCATGCAATCTGCGTTTTGTTTTTCCAATGTAGAAATCCTGGCAGTCCCAACAGCTAGCCTTATAAACAACTTTTGACATTTGGGAACGGTTAATTCTATCTTTGTAGGGAAAAAGAGACTTAATGCGATGAGCGCTTTGGAAAATAACCTTAAGATCAATGCAGCCATAAAATTTACTAATGCAGGTCTTCAGTTGTTTGGTAATAATTTTGCTTTGTACTCCTAAATAAGGTAGAACTAAGATTATTTCCTTTTTGGGGACTGTGGTGGTTGGAATCTTCGGTCTGTTTTGTTGCCTGTTCAGAACATCATTAATGTTGTAATTGACAACACCATGCCAGCAGGGTAACCGTTTTGTAACAACAGCTTCCTCAGTTCATTTAAACAAGACCGCAAAAGAGAAGGTGACGAAAGGTGACGGTCTTGTTTAAATGAACTGAGGAAGTTGTTGTTACAAAACGGTTATCCTGCTGGTGTTGTCAATTACAACATTAATGATGTTCTGAACAGGCAACAAAACAGACCGAAGATTCCAACCACCACAGTCCCCAAAAAGGAAATAATCTTAGTTCTACCTTATTTAGGAGTACAAAGCAAAATTATTAATAATAATAATAATAATAATAATAATAATAATAATAATAATAATAATCATCATTTATAGAGCGCTGTGTCTACTAATTGCTCAAAGCGCTGTACAATGGTTAAACTATAAAATACAAACCTAATAACTTCTATGATGAAATTAAATAAACTACTAATAACTATACATCATAAGCAAATTTAAATAAATATGTCTTCAACTGCGTCTTAAACTGGTCAACTGTGATAACATTCCTGAGTTCAAGAGGCAATTGATTCCATAGCCTAGGAGCAACTACAGAAAAAGCTCTATCACCATACGTCTTTAGCCTGGATTTAGGCACAGCTAAAAGATTCTGAGAACTAGAACGAAGTAAACGTGGGCTATTATGGTAGTGTAAAAGTTCAGACAGGTAAGTTGGTGCCAAGCCATTAAGGCACTTGTACACTAAAAGCAATATTTTAAAATTTATACGATAGTTTAACGGTAGCCAGTGAAGTTTAAACATGATAGGAGTAATATGTTCAAAGCGCTTAGTTAACGTCACAATGCGTGCAGCAGTATTTTGTATTAATCTTAGCTTATTTAACAGGTGTTTGGGAAGTCCATATAACAAGGCGTTACAATTATCCAGTTTAGAGCTAATGAACGCGTGTACTAAAATTTCAGAGGTATCTTCTCTTAAGTACTTCCTAATCTTGGCAATGTTCCTTAAGTGGTAGTGGCAGGAGACACAGATTTTTTTAATATGTTCCGTTAAGTTAAGACAATCATCGATAGTAACCCCTAAATTCCGGGCAGAAGATTTGGGTTGAATCCTCTCATCGCCCACTTGGATGAATTCCAGGGCGGGCCTAGAACGAAATTGTGAGGTTATGAGGACAAGTTCAGTTTTCTCCTGATTAAGTTTAAGTCCATTATTCACCATCCAACAGTCAAGATCAGTGACACAGCATTCAACACGACGCTTGGCCAGTGAGAGATCAAAGCTACAGTCAGTTTTAAAAGATATATACAGTTGGGTATCATCAGCGTAGAGATGATACCGTAACTTGTGGAGCTTAATGATGTCGGCAATGGGTGATGTGTATAGGAGATAGAGAAGAGGGCCCAGAACAGATCCCTGAGGTAAACCGCGTTCCAAAGAGCGCTGTGTTGACTTGCAGTCATTGACTTGTACGAACTGCTTACGCGACGTCAAGTAGGATTTAAACCATGCAAGTACAGTACCCTTGACACCAAAACGATCATGCAGTCGTGACAGCAATATCGAGTGATCTACTGTGTCGAAGGCGGCGGACAAATCCAATAAAAGAAGTATGACAGCCTTGTTATTGTCCATTGCACACAAGATGTCGTTCTGGACCCTCACTAAAGCTGTCTCAGTGGAGTGGAAGTTCTTGTATGCCGACTGGAACACCTCGTCCAGGTGGTGCGACATGACATGATCTGTGAGTTGTGTGGCAGCTGCCTTTTCAACAAGCTTTGATACTACTTTTAAGTTCGAGATCGGACGAAAATTTTGAAACTGTTCAAAGTCAGCGTCGGATTTCTTCAGCATGGGGGATAGTATAGCAACCTTCAGAGCATCAGGCATAGTACCAGTGGATAAGGACAGGTTGATGATCTTCGTAATAGTAGGAAGTAATACTGTGAAACAGCCTTTAAAAACTGCCGCAGGTAGCGGATCAAGTTGACAAGATTTAGATAATGGTTTCTTTGAAAACTTTTTTAATTCCTCCTGGGTAACCTCAGCAAAGTTGCAAAATTCGACACTACAAACCGTCGTATCTGGGAGAGAAGACCCGACATGTGCTCTCCTTTCCAAAAGCCAATGATGTATTTTGTCAATCTTGCTGTTGAAAAAGTCAGCAAATGAATTTGCCAGGGCAGTGCTATCAGAAGAGGGAGGATAGCGCTTGTCAGGTGTTTTTTGCAGAATCTTACTGACAGTCTTAAATAAGATCTTCTGATCTGATGAATGTTCATTAATGATGTTGTTGTAATACGTTGACTTCAGTGTATCAATCAGATTGTTGACAACGGAGCATTGATAAACATATTGGTCGCGATCACGTTGTAGCCTAGTTGAGCGCCACTTCCGTTCTAAGCGCCTTCGGATGTTTTTCTGAACAGCCACTTCCGGTTTGTACCAGGGAGCGTGAGGTCGTAATGTCACTGGGTAACCTCAGCAAAGTTGCAAAATTCGACACTACAAACCGTCGTATCTGGGAGAGAAGACCCGACATGTGCTCTTCTTTCCAAAAGCCAATGATGTATTTTGTCAATCTTGCTGTTGAAAAAGTCAGCAAATGAATTTGCCAGGGCAGTGCTATCAGAAGAGGGAGGATAGCGCTTGTCAGGTGTTTTTTGCAGAATCTTACTGACAGTCTTAAATAAGATCTTCTGATCTGATGAATGTTCATTAATGATGTTGTTGTAATACGTTGACTTCAGTGTATCAATCAGATTGTTGACAACGGAGCATTGATAAACATATTGGTCGCGATCACGTTGTAGCCTAGTTGAGCGCCACTTCCGTTCTAAGCGCCTTCGGATGTTTTTCTGAACAGCCACTTCCGGTTTGTACCAGGGAGCGTGAGGTCGTAATGTCACTGTTCGCTGTTTTAAAGGGGCATGGAGGTCTAAGAGGGATCGCAATACATTGTCATATTGATCCACAAGGGCAGTGAGTTCAACGGCTTGATCCTGTAGCAGAGGGGAACTCAAGATATCTTCACAGAAGGATTCAGTATCCAAGGAGCGTAATTTCCTATAGTTCACCCTTTTCTTCGCAAAGTGCGGCTTTTGTACCCGCAAGTTACAATGAACCGCACAGTGATCCGAGATTACAGGGTCACTAATTTCGATTTCAGTAATGAGATGGTCATCTGCTTTGGAAATTACGAGATCCAGCGTGTGTCCGTTGGCGTGGGTTGCTCCAATGACATGTTGTTTTAGGTTGCATGATTTGAGAATTTCGTTGAAGCGATTTGCGTGGATGTTACAGGGGTCATCGACATGGAAATTGAAATCTCCAGATATTAATAAGTGACCAGTGGATTCGGCTAGAACAAGCTCCAGTAGCCGTGAAAATTCTTCAAGAAATAGCGTACAAGAACTGTTATCCGGAGGGCGATAGATGAGCAGAAATCTAATAAATTCGAGACTTCTAAAGTAAATATCCATGAATTCAAATGTCTGGAAGGTATCAGTGACATGACTATTTATGGGGAGGATGTCTTTAAATAATAGGCCAACTCCTCCGCCTCGGGAGTGACCCCTTGGAACATGTAAGAATCTGTAGCCAGTTGGGCATAAGGTTCCGATCTCAACATCATCGATGTTACCTGGACGGAGCCATGTTTCAGTGAGAGCCAAAACATCGATGTCTCGATCAACTACAAAGTCTTTTACTGCCATTGTCTTGTTCCTTATGGATCTCACGTTAAGAAGGCAAAGCTGAACACAGCGAGAGGTGACTTTTGGAGAACAATCATTTGTTGTTACTGGTGTTAAATTATTCAGGTTCACACGTCGACTAAATGATGGCGAAGACCTGCATTAGTAAATTTTATGGCTGCATTGATCTTAAGGTTATTTTCCAAAGCGCTCATCGCATTAAGTCTCTTTTTCCCTACAAAGATAGAATTAACCGTTCCCAAATGTCAAAAGTTGTTTATAAAGCTAGTTGTTGGGACTGCCAGGATTTCTACATTGGAAAAACAAAACGCAGATTGCATGACAGAAAAACTGAACATTTTAAAGCGATCACGAGTAGCTGTCATGCATCTGCTATCGCAGACCACGTCACGTCAACTGGTCACAACTTAAAATGGGACCACTTTGAGATATTGGCGAAAGGTCGGTCAGACACTCATTGCAAGATAAAGGAGACTCTACTAATTAGAGAATTGAAACCTACCTTAAATGAAAATGTAAGCAGCGAAAAGCTGTATCTCTATTAGTTTGCATCTTTTATATGCAAATTATTTTTAGCTTCTGTCAAGGTTATTGTTAATTAGTTACTTATCTTAAATTTCAAATTTAGTTGTTACTTTAATTCCTAACGGTCACTTCTGAGGATGTATGTCGAAACATACGAAACGTCAAGTTAAACGATATAGTTTTATTTTTGTTTTCCAACAATGCGTTCTATTGTCATGTTTATCACCGCAGTTTGTGTGTTATGGCTCTGTTCTATTTGTAGTCAATCGAACGTTCGGTAATCGAACTCAATCGCACTACACCCAAACGTTTGACAATCGAACACAATCAAACGCTGGAAATCGAACACTTTAACAATTGAACATAATCGAACGTTCGAAAATCGAATGCTTCAACAATCGAGCATAAAACCACTTTCATCTGGTAACAAGGCGTTGCGGTCATATAAGTTAGTTATGTGTTGGCTTCAATTTCAAACAGGAGTACAATGGCAAGATGCCGGAGAGACAACGGTCGGCTTTGGATTCTACAATCTTGGACAAAACTGTTGAGAAAATTGAGCTTAGAAGCTTTTGTACGTGCACATAGTGATCAATTGAGTTTCAAAACCCCCCTCCCCCCAATTCAATGTTGTCTGTGCCTCCTAACCGTTTCCCTGACAATGGTGGCTTCCCAACTTCAACATTGAAAAGGGGGAGGGGGGGAAGGGAAGTTACTTTAGGGATATTGTTAATAATAATAATTTTTAGAACTTATATAGCGCATTTTCCATGTGTATATGATCAAATGCGCTTTACAAGCAGTTGGAAATGTTGGTTTTTGTGGAGAGGGGAAAACCGGAGAACCCGGAGAAAAACCTCTCGGAGCAGAGAAGAGAACCAACAACAAACTCAACCCACATATGACTTCGAGTCCGGGAATCAAACCCGGGCCACATTGGTGGAAGGCGAGTGCTCTCACCACTGCGCCATCCCTGCTCCCGGACGATACTAATCGACACATATTGGAGAAGGATTTTTTGGCCCCAGGAGGCCTATTTTCTCAAGTAGTTTCGTCCAAGATTGTAGGCGCCGCCTTCTCTCCAATTCGCCAGGTTTGCAGGCTACGCGGCCGGTTATTTTAAGACTCCGTAAGCTGAGTTTACAGTCCATTTAATCTTTGTATGTATGTGTATGTAAGACTTTATTTAAACACGGAAAATCATCAGTTGAGTATTACAAGTTAAAAACTAAGACTATTTACATCTAACTGCTTTACATGATTGCCGTGTGGGAATCCGATATGTTGGAAACCTTTTTCAGATTTCGCTTAAATTGATCAACAGATCCGACATTTTTTAAGCTATCGGGCAAGTTATTCCATAACTTGGCCCCGCTATAGGAGAAGCTACGTTTTAAATAATTGGTTCTTGGTTTCGGCAATGCCAGTTTTCCCTCAGAGTTTCTCAGGTTGTAATTAGAGTAGCTCTGAGCGAAAAGACGTTGGAGATATTCCGGGGTAAGACCATTCATTGTTTTATACATCATTAAGGCTTTCTGTTTCTTTCGTCTTATTGATAGCCTCTCCCAGTTAAGGGTGGATAAGAGGTGGTCTGAGTTCGTATCAAAGGGCAATTTTGTAATTATTCTAGCTGCACGATTCTGCAATTTTTGGAACTTATCACTCAAGTAGCCACTAAGACAGTCCCAAACCGGTCTGCAGTAATCAAAGTTTGGCAAAATTAGCGCGTTATAAATTTGAATGGCAGTTTCCGTCGGAATAAAGGGTCGCACCCGTTTGAGGGCACCTATAGCTGAGGATGCTTTCTTGCTTATTTCTGCAACGTGTTTGCGCCAAGTAAGATGAGCATCGATGGTAATACCCGGGGATTTGGTATGTCCAACCCTCTTGATGATTTGATCGTTAATTCTTATTTCGACGTCTTCATTTTGGACAGATAATCTCTGCCTTGACCCAATTAACTTTAACTCTGTTTTGGCAACGTTTAAACTAAGCTTGTTGGCTTTAAGCCAGCAGCTTAGGTTACTTAGTTCAGGGGTTAAGGCTTGTTTGAGATCCGTTAACGTTTTAGCCGATAGTGTAATGTTTGTGTCATCAGCAAACATCCTTGGCGCAGCGGCAGTCTTTCATTTGTAAAATCATGTGTTTTCGCTGTCCAAAGGTTATTTCAAATAAGACAGTACTAGTTAATTATTAATTTGTAGCTGTTACTAAACATCTGGGGCTTCGCTTGTGTTCGATTTCCGAACTAATCGAACCCAATCGCTCGATTAAGCTCGATTACCGAACAGATCGATTAGTATCGTCCGGTTAAAGGCCACCACGAGTGTTCTTTCGCCGTCGGTGTCGGTGAAAAGTTTATTTGAGAATGAACATATGAAAATCATATATTTGAACTGCGGATTAAAGAATGAATACGTGAATGATCATCGCAGTTATGAACGCTACTTAAGCAGTAGTGAAAATAACGCCTGAAAAAAAATTCATGCTTGTACGGGATTCGAACCCACGACCTCTGCGATACCGGTGCAGTGCTCTATCAACTGAGCTACGAACCAACAAAATGACCAGCTCCCAGTTGGCTTGTTAGCTCAGTCGGTAGAGCACTACACCGGTGTCGCAGAGGTCGCGGGTTCGAATCCCGTACAATCCTGAATTTTTTTCAGGCGTTATTGTCTACTGCTTAAATAGTGTTCATAACTGCGATGATCAGTCACATATTCATTCTAAAAGTTTATTGTTAAGAAGAAAAGGGGAGAAAGGGGTCCAGCTCTGAAGGTAACCGACTGGCGATGGCCGTGGCCAGCTTATCATCCCAGGGAAACACAGTTTACATGATGGATTGTGCTGTTCATGTTTTCCAGAATTAATTGTGAATTTATCGATCTAGAATTGCTCAGTAACAATAAAGATTTTAGTTAATTGATTTATGTTTTCACACCTGCCTCGCAGGGAAATCTTTCCGATTCAATTGATTCTAAATGCTTATTGATTTTTATGCCGTTTTGTCTTTCTGCTGATCAAAATCGAACTAATCGCGTCAATTTAGTTCGATTGGTTCGAGTTGAGCAATCGATTTGACCAATCGAACAACAACCGAACGACTGGGTTAATTGATTTTTGGTTCGGTTTCGTTCTATTGACTACGCCGGGTATATTATACTGGTCGTTTGCCATCTCTTCGGCCGACTTGAAGTGATTCGGCACTCTTTTCTGGTTTCATCTAGTTTTAGTAGGCGGACATATCTTCTGGGTGAAAATAATTTAGTTGCTCTTTCAGCTATGAAAAGATGCAGTCAAAAGTTTTAAAAATTATACAGTAAAGAGCTAAAGAAACAAAATGGACTTCACAAGAGGTCAGAACACACCCTTCTTTCTTGAGATTTTGATTTCAAAATATGGTTTTGGGCCCGTTAAGTTATAGAGACTTTCGAGAAACGGGCCTCTGGTATGATACCATTTCATGCGCCTACAGTTGATTCTTACTTCATTGTTTTGCTATTCTTTATTTCTTTTTAAAGATGTCTTCTTGCCGAGAGGAAAGCCAAGAAACAAAAAGCTCCCATGACAGACAGATTGATGGCCAGAGCTCTCGCACTTCAAGTTGATTAGAATACACCTTATTCCAAAATGGCGGCCAATTTATTGTTCTTTTGTTTGCATGTTAATTAGCCCTCTTTGCCTCGTCAACATGTACAAAATACAAAAGGATTTTGAAGTGAAAATGAGGCAAAGAGGACTAATTAACATGAAAACAAAAGAATAATAAATTGGCCGCCATTTTGGAATAAGGTGTATGTAGAAACTTGCGCTTGGTCACCATGGTGTTCCCTGTCACGCCATCTTAAGGGCTATGTCACGCGGTCCCATCTCAACCGATTAACAAGCCAAAGAGATTCCTTGCTAACTAGAATATAAGCGATTATTGTGATACAAATGTATTTTATAAAAATATAATTAACTTCTTCGTTCTGATGTTAGTTGGGACAAAGTTAAGAGAAAATTAAGGTTTAATCCCTTGCTTGGATCATTCATTGTTTGAAACCTGATTCTACTTTCAGAGTGATAAAATGTCAGTTTAATAGAGAACTGAGAATCGGGGAGCTCGGAACATTAATTATAAACCACTCGTGGTTATGTGGTTTTGATTCCTGTGCAAGGAAACGTGACTAAAAGCTCCATAAGAGAAGCGTGACACTTGCGTTACATTTTACACATGATTTGAAAAGTCTTTATAGGGTCCTTTTTTAAAAAAATGGACAACCACTTTGAGTTTAAAACAAGACATGTTTCGATCGTTCAACGATCATCATCAGTTGTGAATTAGTTAACAGTTGTGATTTGAATTTATACTACCATTGAAGTGTACAATTTTTTTAAAAAATTAAAGGGCAATAGACCCTTTGCATAAATAGCACCTATATTTGAATAACAATACTTATACATCCTTAGCCTCACATTCACGTTAATAATAATAATAATAATAATAATAATAATAATGATAATAATAATAATAACAATAATAATAATTATTTATTTCTTATTAGGCGCAAATTAACATCTGAATATGATCAAATGCGCCCTATAACTATAACAACCTATAATGCTTACAATAAAATATACTTAAGAATACCTGAAATTTAATCTAACTATAATAGGCAAAAGCCTTTCTAAATAAATAAGTCTTTATTACTCGTTTAAAAACCAAAAAGGTTATCGATGTCTCTGACAGTTGCAGGCAGACTGTTCCACAATGCAGGGGCAGCTATTTGGAATGATCTGTCTCCCAGAGTTTTCTTTGTTTTTCCCCCTTGGCAGCTGCAATAGTAGTTCTTCAGAAGAACGAAGCTGGTATTTACATTTCTCCTTTAATCGAACTAGATTGCAGATATAGGACGGCGCAAGTTGATATATTGCTTTAAACGTTAAAACTAAGATTTTAAACTCGATACGGTAGGTAACGGGTAGCCAATGCAAAGAAAAAAAAGACGGGTGTAATATGATTAAACCTTGGTGTTGAGCATACGAGCCGGGCAGCACTATTTTGAATGCGTTGTAACTTACTCATGTGTATCGCGCGAACTTTATAAAGAAGACTATTACAGTAATCTAAGAGGCCTATAACAATGGAGTGAACAAGCATTTGTGTGGCATCATTGGTGAGGTACTTTCTGATTTGCCTTATATTGTAAATATGAAAAGACGCAGCTTTACATATGCTATTAATGTGTGTTATCATACTCAGGTTCTGGTCAAACCATGATCCCAAGTTCCTAACTGAAGTTACGGGAGCTGTAATGCTCCACCAACACTAAGACCATCAATGTTCACTTTAGCCAGTTGCTTTCTGGTGCCTATAATCATGAACTCCGTCTTACTATCGTTCAGGGCTAGTTTGTCCTTGATCATCCACGATCGTATAGCCTGTATGCATTGCTTCATTGCCTCAACTGCGTCGTTTTGTGAACAAGCCGAGTCAGCATTGAATGATAGATACAGCTGAGCAAAAGTCGTTTGTTTGAAACATAAACACAAGGCTAAGGATGTATAGATATATAAGGATGTTATTCAAATTTAGGTGCCATTTATGCAAAGAGTCTATACTTAAATGCAATACTTTATAGGGTCATATTTAACTGTAACAGCCCTCTTCAAAACAAATAGCCTCCTGTTCCATTTATCAAAAACAAGTTCATCTACTTCTCTATATCTTTCGTTAGTCTTTTGTACTTTTTCATAAGTTTTGTTTCATTTGGCCGTTTTCATAATCGTCTTTCTTCGTTGTACAGTTTCACAGTTGGAATTTTAGTTTATCACATATCAAATATATGCCAAACGTTAACAGGAATCGAAGGAGCGAAGGATCAAGTGAAATAAGCCCCATACCTACAAAGAAGAGCAGAGGTCAAATGAGCTGGCCTGCCATGTTTTCTCTGGGAAAAAGGTTGGGAGCAGCCTCCCCGGACTTTTTAACTAAAAGACGCACCATCAAACTAACACTAAGAAGCTTGATTCGAGGCGAGGTTTACGGTTTGTTTACGTAGGTCGAGTAATTACGAAATAACGTAAATAAAGACAGAAAAACAGACAAGCTTTCGTAAAATAAAAACTTCATTGTGATGAACCTGTGTTTATGCCTGCAAAGCAAATTCGGTCAATTTTCGCCCGTAAATCTACGCGAAGGCGAAGAAAGCAGAATTCATTGACTCGAACTGAGCACGTTTTTCGCACATTTGATTCTAGTGCAGCGAATCGGTTTAAAAATAACATTCAAACCTGTTTTCTTTGAAAGGTGGATTCCCAGAAGCGCTCAGACATTTCGGAGAAAGTCCACAATATTTTCGTATAATCCAAAATGGCGGCATTCTTGTTGTTGTTTGTTTGTTTTGTTTTTTGTTTTTTTTTTTCGTTAGCACTTGCGCAGAAACGCCGGAAGTGAGCTTTGTGGCTCAAACACGACAAAGAACGGACGACATATTTAGACTCGGGCGTTCCACAGGAACATCAAGAGTGATGGAGTGGCCTGGTGCAACAGTGTTCGTGGATGGCTGACGATGCTCTTGTCTGATGATCTTTCAACCTGGTGCCAAGAGCTCTAGCTGTTTCTCCGATACAATCGTGCTCGCAATTCTTTGATTGCACGTGACGTCATAGCGGCCATGTTGGTGGAAAGAACAATAGCAAAAAAGTCTTTTGGGAATTTGACTCTATTATTACGCAAACCTTGAGCTACATTTTTCTATTGTTTTTGGCGCCAACATGGCTGTCTTATCACGTGAGTGCAATCAAAGAATTGTCACACTTATGTGATAGATCACACCACACCTCTGCAGGGCTGGGGTTTTACCTTTCTCGTGTGATAGTTGCCTGAGATTGTTGTAAGCCTTACTCCATGCTGTTTGAATGCCCTTTGGAGAACCTCTAAGGTACCTCGTATGTATGGCATACCCTAGACTTGCCACAAGTCGACCTCTCGAGTCTCACAGCAGAAAAGCCGAGATGAGCGAGCTTTTTTGGCCGCGAAGCGGCTGAGCGAGCGACAAAGTCGCGAGAGGTCGATTTGTCTCGCTTGAAGGGTTTTCATTTGCGTTTAAGCCTGGTTTCCAAAAAAAGCCTGGTTTCCATATGATCTTAATGGTCTGCGATCGGTCTGCGACACGATCGGCGATGGGTCTGAGACACGTTGCAGACATATGGAAACATGTGGGACACATGTTTCCACATGATCTTAACGTGTCGCAGACCGACCGCCGATCGTGTCGCAGACCGATCGCAGACCATTAAGATCATATGGAAACCAGGCTTTAGCGCCAAAAATGGGGAGTGGCGTGACTCGCATTTGGAAGAAGAGGATCAGTTATCGCTTTCGCAATCGACCCCATGTTGGATTACGTTAAATTGCTCATAATTGCTTTTGATTGACAACTTTATCCCCGAGGGTTTCAAAGAGCTACTCTGATTGGTCTAAGTGCAGCGACCCGTTTTGGGGTCGCTAAAATTGGCGCCAATCAAGTCCTTCGTCCCGCGCCCTATTAGCCTGCGAGCAAGCTCTCCCGGAGGTAGGGGGTGGGGGAGGAAAGGAGAGAAGGAGATTTTTCCCTCCTTCTATCCCCCATCCCCCCGAGAGAGCTTGCTCGCTGGCTAGCGCCATATTAAAAGGTCGAAGGACTTTTTCGAAAGTCTAGGCATTTTGTCCCGATTGTTGTGATTAAGTTCTTTCGTTCTCCTATTCTTCTTATATTAAGAGGATGGAATATCCATTCGGGATAACCGTTCGCTCTCAAAAAATATCGAAATATATCGATTTTCGATTTAAATTTTAACGTTCCAGTCATCTTTTACGTTTCCAATTACGTCTACGGAACGTGGAATGAACATTTTTGCTTCTAAGGGCCTCTAATGAGCCCGGTTGACCGGGCTAGCCCGGTTCCCGAGATCTCGCCTTACCACTAAATGCTTTTTACAAATTTCTACGTGTTCATATGACAGGGCGGGCTGGCCCGGTTGCCGAGATCTCGGTTTTTCCAACCGAGATCTCGGTAACCGGGCTGGAATTTTTGCCATATGAACACTCCAGCCTGGTTACCGAACTTCCGAAGACGGACACATCTCATAAGCAGACACCAACAAATCAAGGTTTCGGAAATGTCTCCACTGAAACTCTATGTTTATAACCTTTTGTAAGCAGGCTCCTCTCGTAAGCGGACACCTATCTCGGTCCCAAGGGTGTACGCTTACGGGAAGTTTGACTGTATTGGAAATGGCCAACCATTATAATGGAACCACAATAGTTGAAAAGTGCAGCTGTTTGTTGTTTTTTTTTCTTTTACAGAACTGGTCACAATATTGCCCAAGTAAAACTAATCACTCGAAAGAAAAATTCTCCCAAAACAATTTGTGGACAATTTCAAATGGCGTTTTGAAAGGGTCAACAACTTCCTATGCAGATTTTTTTCCAAAGCCACAATTGCAATCAATTCCATCGGGGCAATCAGAAACTGTTAACATATGGCAAGTCTGGACGATAGCTGCTTTTATAGGTTTTCATAGACGAAAATGTGGTTTTAATTGTCTTTTTTGTCTTTGTTTAACACAAGCTAGCCACTAACAATTCTGAATTCAACCTTACATGAGCTACGATGATTTTGTCGCGAAGGGGTGAAAATTGTTGCTTTTAACGGTGCAGTTGAACGAACGAACGAACGACTGACTGACTGACTGACTGACCGACTGAATGACTGAATGACTGAACGAATGAATAAATGAATGAATGAAACGAATGAATGAATGAATGAATGAAAGCATTATAGAGAAAAAGAAAATGAAAAAGACAGACACATACAAACAGATTAAAGTTAGTAAGAAAAGAAAGTTCAATTTTCAGTTTCTACATAAAACAGTGAATTGGTTCATTTCGCGAATATAGATACAAGGATATACCCAACCATGCCACGTAAGGAAATATATTTTCGCTTAACTTTTATTGTAACTTAATCATTGTCTCATCAGCGTTGTTTCTTAAAGGAGCCCAGTCACGATATTTTGGGTCATTTTTAGAGGCATTAAAAATGCATTTAAATAATGGGAAACAATGAAATAACAATTTGTCAGGGAAGATAAGCACCAAAGAGACAAGAATAAATGCAAATATGGCGAGCATAGTGAAGGATGGAGAAGATTGAAACGGATTACAAATGACCTTTTTTGAAAAACTGGGGCTAAACTTTGCAAAATTCAAAGACCGTGACGTAGCTCCTTGAAGTACCATGTAATAATCAAGCAGTAGTGTTTAACCGGGTTTAAAAACACGACGCACAAGGAAAACATATAACATCTACTGAAACCATGTTTGTGAGCCCGCGAGAATGAGCACCCCACTCCAAACCCATGTTTTCACTGAAACCGCTGGTCACTAAATGTGGTTTAGGTCGATGTCATCTAGTTCCTTCCGATACACAACCGAGTGTTTTTAGACGCGATGAAACATGTGCTGCGAGGTTTTTTTTTTTAACAGCTTCAAAAACGCGTCCCCTGGAGATATAGATTTGTGACATGGATGAATTAAACAAAATAATTACTTTGTCAGGGAATGAATGTTGTGCGATAAACCACAGTTAACTATGGATAAACAAAGTAAAATATATTCAGCTTGAAAACGTGTTTGTTATTTTGCTATCATCAAGGTATTTTGCCGTATTAATTCGTTTTTCCGTTTTGCTGGCGTTGAAATGTTTTACTGTCATATTTCGCTGTTTTCGCTCTGATCGAGAAATTTTGCTGTCGTTCTTGTTATTTTTCTTTGTATTTTTCTGTCTTTTTTTTTGTACTTTGCTGTATTTTGTTATCTTGTTTGCTGTCGTCAAAATTTGGGTGTTAACATTTGCACTTGCCTGTTACTTTTATACGGTTAGTTTTCAATACGGATTTTATTTACTTATTTTACTGTTGTCCTGGCCATTGGACTAAAGGGATTTCACCTCAATAGTATTCTTTATGTAGAACTTTACCCTCATATTAAGAATACCAATAAGGGTATTGTTTTATACTGATTGACAATGTTTTAACGGGTTCCAAAGCTTGTCCACGTGACCGATTTGGTTGTACGGCTCATGAATTATTAATGAGTTTTTAAAGGATCTTTATCAAACATGTCTGGAAGTTAAGGACGTTCGGGCTAATTGTTTATGCGCATCTAAATTGCGCAGGTAACTAAACAAACATGGCGCCGTAAACTTCACACCAATTTTACTCGTTTAGATCGTCGGTGACCCATACCTTTTTTTACACGAATCATTTACTCTACTTATTCTCTACCAAAACTGATGAAATGAAAAAAAATCTTTTTAAATTTTCTTCCGTTGTGCCATCAAATTTCGGAAGTGGTTAAAGCGGTAGCGCTTATAAGGACGCTCCTTGAGGATTAGATTCAATGTTTACGACATCCCTAATGGCGTGAAATTATTAAAAATATCCACTCCTTAAGACCTATGCAAAGAAATCTTCACTCAACCAGTTTATTTCTATGATTTTTGATGGCTAATTCGATGAAGCTATACTTCGTTATCTTGGCCGATTTATCGCAAATAGGGCATTTTTCCAGTGCCCTTTCCTCCGAAACAAAGTCGGTGACCCCATTTATTTTTTTTAATTTTGGAATAAGTAACTCATGTTCTAACTCTAGGCGAGAAGTTAAAAAATTCCCACTGTAGGAAGATTTTCGCGCGAACGTCCTTAAGATCCGACGACGACATCGAAACACAAAGTTACTGTTCTAAAAATGTTCTATCCATCTCACGTAAAAGTAATCAGATATTCGGGGTAGCACTGGAAATCCCGAAACACCACAAACACTTTGGGATCGCTAACATTGTCCACCACAGAATCAAACAAAACCTCAGGTATATCAGGACACAGTGGTGGAGGTACTCGAAGTCCCTTTTGTCCCCGCGCAAAGAACCCCACCACAACACGGGCCAAATACATGTGCTTCAGGTTCTTACTGTCCGGAAGTGCGTAATTCATTGAGTAGGAGGCGTTGGAAGCGAAATATACACCATTCCCAAAAACCGCTCCTGCGAAAATAATAAGAAAGCTTGAACGTTCTGACACACAGTCTGTGGTCCCATGCGTTTCGCACGGTGAAATTTCTTCTCCACTTTAAAAGTTTGGATTAAATGGAATTTTCTTTAGCGAGTTTACATGTCATCTAAACAATAACAAAACTCACGTTCCTTAAACCTCATGCAGCCTGATAGGTGTCGATTTTTTATCTGAAAAATTCAAGTCCATTAATTAAAGTTTTAGGAGCCAGAGTTCTTTTCAACGAATTTCCAGCAAGCTTAAAGGGCTATGATTGTGTACGATACTCCTCATTATGCTGAAAGAATTTGATCAATACTGCAGAATACACCATTTTGCTAATGATCAGTTCCTGGTGAATTGTGGGTAGATCCAGTCCTTTGTGGGGGCAAACGGCCATTTTAGGATGTAAGTTGAAATTGTAATTTTGGCCGTTTGCCCCCACAAAGGACTGGATCTACCCACAATTCACCAGGGACTAATCATTAGCAAAATGGAGTATTGCTATCAACTTATTTCGAAATTCTCGTTATGTTTAAAACTGCGCTATTACCGCGTGCGTATGATTCAAAGTGTAGACTCTCTATGGTCTGAACTCTCGTAAGCTACTACTAAGGCTTGAAATTTTGAGTGGTCGCTTACGGCAGGTTCGTCTGTAGTGGTCCTTTGTCAACTATCAAAAAAAAAGGTAAGCTCCGATGGGGTTGTAACTTACCGTTCATGCCACAAAAGTTCCTATTGAATCCCTGTAGGTTGATGGCCCTGACATTGCAGCCTTTGGTTCCATGAAAAAGTTGTCTCTCATTCTGGTTGTTGAAACCAGATCTACAGTTGTTTCTCTCCACCTCTTGTCTGTAGGTGATATATTGCTTGTAAAGGCACAGATTTTGAACGCGCTCGATTCTCACAATACTGCCCCTGCCTCCTGTGTTATAAAACATATTAGCGACGCTTTGGTATTCCCCTTCTGAAGCCAGCAAGTTGACCATAAGCACCTGAATGGGGCCGCCATCTGGAAAACAAGGTTGAGGTGTCCAGCAACTGGGGGTGAGCGTTCCTGGGAGAAAAAAGATCAAGTTAAGCTGTAATTAAATGACCAACAAGTTGCGATGTAGAAAGATTTCCCGAAAATAGAACGGCCGGCTTACAATACCATGGAAATACCATGTCCACAACACAGCGAGCACGACGTTGAGTCATTCAAAGAAACTCCATGATGATGATGGTGGTAGTGGTGATGATGATGATGATGATTACGATGATGATGATGATGGTGGTGGTGGTGGCGGTGGTGATGATGATGATGATGATGGTGGTGGAAGTGGTGGTGGTGGTGATGATGATGATGGTGATGATGATGTTGGTGGTGGTAGTGATGATGATGATGATGATGATGGTGGTGGTGACGACAACGACGATGATGATGATGGTGATGATGATGGTGGTGGTGGTGATGATGGTGATGATGATGATGATGATAGTGGTGATGATGATGATGTTGATGATGATGATGATGATAGTGGTGATGATGATGGTGATGATGATGATGATGATAGTGAGAATGATGATGGCCGAGTTCTTTCTTTTGCCGTTCACGCATGGAGCTAAAATCATCTCGATACACACGTGAAAAACAAAAAAACAAGACCATATTTCTACGAGCGGACCGAACGAATTTGGTCGGTCAAAAACGGGAGTTTAAATTTATTTTTCTTGTAGCCGGGGAACCATAAAACGCCTTCAGGAAAAGCCGTAATTAAATACAAGAATGGTACTATGGCAAGGAAGTCAGTCCCGATGCAAATATCTGGAGGCGATGTGCAAACAATTAACATTGATTGTAGCTTCTACGGACAGACACGAAAGTGTAGGTTTACGTGAATTGGGCAACATCAAGTCCTCTTCTTCTTAGGTTCGTAACCTTGTACAAAAGGGGCAACAAATGCTTTTCCTCTTCGATTTTTGTTTTGTTGTTGGTGTTGGTGTTGTTTTTTCAGAAAGTTACGATAGCAAAGAACTTGCCTATTAGCAAGCGCACGGATTAAAGTGCCTATCACCCCTAACCAGTTTGTTTGTTTTTGTTTTTCATGTTTTGTTTTGGTTTTTCTGAAAAGTACACATGGTAAATAGGCAATAACAAAGAAAACAATGGGATTGACTACGATATCTGTGATTTTTAAAACGCAATCGAAATCAAGGTTTTCAAAGTAAAAACCGCGCACGAAGAAGACTGGCACTAGTGACAGTTGTGACGTCAACCCGGTATCTCCACGACAAACATATAAGCAATTCAGTGCGAAATCCTGAGGTCTTCACGATTCTGGCTGACAAAATGTCTGAAAGTCAATCTGACCCTCTCACAAGCTATTTAGTTCCCAGTTTTTTCGTTGATCCTTTTCGAATTCAAAATGGCGGAAAATGAGCCATTTTGGGGGATTTTGTCCTGGGACAAAAAGAAGGCAAAGGACAGAATAAGGTTTAGGCATTTTAAAAAGGGCTGCGAAAGTTAAGTACACAATGTTTTTCGTGCTATTTTTGGTTTTCTAAAAATATAGGTCTAAGTTGACTTGAACGATGTTCTTTTGCTAGGCAGCTTGCTAGAGAAACTTTTTTTTTTCTAAATGAAAACGTTGTTTCAGTTTAATGTTAACATGGGTTAGCCTTAAGAGATGCAAACAAGGACATTATCTTTTAAATCCAATCTAAATACTTAACTTTATCGTTGAACCGGCAAAAAGAGCTATCGGTTTACTTACCAGAATCCGAAAACAATCTTCGACTCAAACGTAAGGGTGGATAGCTGCTCCGCCTGGATAATACTGTCATGGACTTGAAATCCACCTTATATTCGCAATCCTTTACAAAAACATTAACTTCATCATTTTTCCGGTTGTATGCGTCCTCGAGGGCAGCGCTGAGGTTCTCATTAATACCAATCTCCTTGTCAAGAATGATGTAATGCCAGCGGACATATTGTGCCAAAAGCTTGCGTCTTTCTGTGTCGTGTTGCTGCTCCGCAAGTCGTGTGATTTCTTGCCAAATGTGGTCCACCACAACAGACACATCGTCCGAATTGCCGCGCACAGTCATTGCGTTATTCTGCGCTTCAGTTGTTAACTCTACGTCATGCTGAGATGCAACATTACTTAACGACGTCCAGGAAGTTTGGCCAAGCTGTGGCACCATCTTGTGGGTGATCCTGTACACCGTACAGTGTTTGGTGAAAACGTTTCGCATGCCATTGATCGTATCCATGATGCTTTTCCTGTCTTTGCCGTACACACGAAACTGAGTGGCTGTAGCGGGTGGGTATTTTACGCTTTGTTCGCTGACCGTTCCAACTGTATCGTCCACACAGAGTTGGGGCTGCGATTCCGGGAAGCAGTTAAAATCGTCACGCAATATAGCAGAGTTTGAGAGAGGGGAATACTCCTCAAGTGTCACAATTGGAATAAACTCTCTTTTCATCTCACTGGAATATGTCCACAACATGCTCTCCAGAAAAAGTACAATTTTGATTTCGCGAAGCGACCTGGGCCGCAGCTCTAGAAAACTCAAAATACCTCCGGACAGCACTCGCGCAGACTCTAGTAGTGACAAACGCATGCTTCCAGCGCCTATTGCTGGAAGAGCAACGGAAACAAGTCCCTTGGCGTCCGCTAACTGAAGGCCCTTTTTCACGCCCAACTGTAGGTCGAGGATCTGAGGTTTGCCGGGATATGTGATCACGTGAATAATGTGCCTACAAGGAAGGTTCCCTGAGCCAGTCATAACAGCCTCGCCTGGAAGCTGAGCACCGCTTTCCGTGATGATCTGTTTGCATTCCTTCTTGAGCGAGGGACCTGCAGCGTGGGCGATTTGCATATTCAGCTGGCCTCCTTTGCTCAGCTCAAGACTGTCTACATTCATAATCAGAACAGCGTCCGTCGATTGTGTTGTTAAATCGCCCACGCAGATTTCGATCTCTGTGTTTTTTATCCATGTGCTTTCCCAACAAACCACTTGCTCCATTGGCACCGGCTCCTGAATTTCTGAAGGCGAGCTGTTTGGAGTTTTTGTTTCCATGGTGATGGGTGGAATTTCCTCGTTCGCAGACACCGCAGATTTCTCCTGGTATGAAATAAAGACAACCGACAAAAATTCAAGAGAACGCTGTTATGGGCAGCTTTCAGAAAACTTTGCGGGTTCTTTCGACTATATCCCCCATTCTACTTCAACACTTAAGGTGAATGTCACCTTTAATTTTTTCGAGTGTGACTGGTTGGAATTGAACACATGACATAACAAAGTTCAACCTCGGAGAGGCACTATCAGCTGATAGTTAGACTCTTTTGCAGGCCCTATCTTTCTGGTCGCGGGGTATCGAGACTGGTAGTCCCTTAAATCGAACTGTCTCATCTTTAATTAGAGAGGGTACCCCTAGTCAGGCGAGTCAGGGTATACAATGTGGGGCGTCAAAACTGAAAATATGGAGTGTAAAATATGTTATTACGTCCCCCCCCCCCCCCCCCCCCCACTCCCACTCCTTTGGTATAGTTTACGCGCTCTCCCTAGGTTACAAATCAAGATGGCGGCGGTTCGATCGAAGGTTTCCACAATGCCAAGAAAAAAAAGTAGGTGACTGAGAACATTCTTGGCAGTTGGTTCATCAGGCAAAAATGCCCGGTGGACAATACTTGTCCATAAAAACAAAGATCAAAACAAAACCTCTTGCATATGTTTGCTAACTGATCAACTAACATATATCAGAATGAATGTATGAAAAGCATATATTTGAACTGCTGATTAATGATTAAATATGTGACTGATCATCGCAGTTGTGAACACTACTTAAGCAGTAGTGAAAATAAAGCCTGAAAAAAATTCAGGCTTGTACGGGATTCGAACCCACGACCTCTGCGATACCGGTGCAGCGCTCTACCAACTGAGCTGACAAGCCATCTGGGAGCTGGTCGTTTTATTGGTTCGTAATATACCCGTGAGTGATGAATATATGAGAATGAATATATGAAAAGCATATATTTGAACTGCGGATTAATGACTAACAGGTAATAACTTTCATTTCTACTCACCCGCTGATTCAAACCACCAATTACTTCTTCCACGTCAGCTAAAGATACAGTTTTCTCTCTACACATAGCATTCCACCTCTCCTTAAAACAAAAAACGATCCCATTACATTTTACTGTCTCAATTCAATTCAATTCAATTCAAAGAAGAACAGCAGAGGCTACAGCCATTTCAGATTTTAGAGGTTACAACCTTCTTACAATAACATGGGGTGTCTTGGACGAAGCATCCGGGAGCGCTACATATGACGCAGTCCTGCAAATTTGTTGTGTGGTTAACAAACGTAATTCTGCAAGGCTGTGCAGTACATTTAACCCTGTGTTTTTGAGCTCTTTATTGTCCAACTAAGAATATTGAGACAAAAGCATCACTCGCACATGGAAGAGTAAAACTCAAGGGGAGGGGGCAGGACTATTCACTGTAAGCCAAGATTACACACACACACACACAGACACACACACAGACACACACACAGACACACACACACACACACACACACACACACACACACATACACACTTTTCAACAGTAATTATTCTTGTTTTAAAACACCGCCTTTTTGTTGCTGAAAGTACAGTCGACTCCCGATAACTCGAACCCTCGCTAACTCGAACCTCGCGCTAACTCGAACCAACATCGATTTCCCGTGGATTTCGTTCATATATTTACTGTAATTTTACCCTCGGTAACTCGAACCCTCGATAACTCGAACCTCCCGCTAACACGAACCAATTTTCATTTCCCTTCAGGTCATTTTGTATATAGTTTTACCCTCGATAACTCGAACCACGTTTTTCAAGACGTGACAAGTAAAAAAATACAATACTGTAGATCAAAACATTGAATTTATTTGAAGCAACCGATCGCGAGTATTCTTCCAGTTAGTCCAGTTCAGGGTCGTTTACATTTCATCCCCATTTCATCAAGCTTTGCCGCTTAACTCTTTCTTCAAAATGTCAATACATTTTTGGTGTCCCTTGAAGTGCAGTGTGCATGGCACTTGCATACCTTCCCCATCTCCGCGGTAACTGCCTTGCCAGTCACCACCACAGTACATTGTATGAATAGAAGTGCACAGCATCATCGTTTTTCCTTATTTCTGGTCATTTGTTCTCAACTCCCGATAACTCGAATGTTTTTCTATTTCCCCTGAAGGTTCGAGTTATCGGGAGTCGACTGTATGTAAGTTTCACCATATACCATGTTAGTTTTAAATACATTTCCAGCCATTTCAGAATACTATAATTTAAAAACTTTCCGGGGAGCATGGCTCCGGACCCCCTTAGTTGACTCACGCCAACGCATTCGAAGTGAGGCCTCTCCCACACCCTCCCCCCCCCCCCCCCCACCCCCACTCAAAAATTGCAAACTTGCTGCTGGCCCGCCGTGTCTGATAAAACATCAAACAGTAACGACAACGTTTAGATCAGAACACAGAACACTCTAAAACGATTAAATGGAGAGCTGGATACACCAACCTGTGAATGAGGATTCACTGTGTTGAGAACTTTCTCGAAGTCATGTAAAGGGCTGGATTGAATTTCATCACTCAGCACAATCAACGGTGTCTCAGAGATCGTCTCCACCGAACAGAGGTGTTTTCTCTCCAGTGACGGCAGCAAATCTTTTCCAATGCCTTCAACAAAAAATTTATGCAGACCCGGCTGGTTTAAGCGCACTGTTGCTACGGTTACTTGATTGGTAATCTCGGTGAAGAGAGCTTGAATGTTGCTGAGTTTCGTTTTCTCTGTGCAAATTGGGGCATCGTTCAACGTTTCACCATCTCCTAACCTGGCCACAAATCTTTTTAACCGCTTGAGTCTCTTTTTGAAGGGCGGAAACTCGCGTGGTCCATAGTCGATCAGGTATTGTAGAAGCGCACTTTTTCTGTTCTCAATTTGCCAGAACATGTCAGATGCTGGGCGCCAGTCTATACTAAACACTTCCTCGAGTGTTTCATCCTGACAGACAGGGACAGGCTCTCTATCCACGTCAATGACCTCCATCTCTTATTCCGCTGAAGTCTAGCCTAAAGACGCCAATCCACACTGTGAATTTTTAACATTAAGGGGTAGCCTACGTGGCAGGCGCAAGAAAGGGAAAGGGGAGGGGAAGAGACAAAGCAAATGGCAAAGCAAATGGCAACAAAATATTGAAATATAAGGACCCCTCCATAACGTCTTTAATTGTCTTAGACACACGTGACCAGACCCAACCAGGGTCTCTTCTCTCTCGTTCCAGGGGGCGGGAAGAGGAGAGACCCTGGGAACGAGGCTGTATAGTGAGATGTTTTGCAGATGTCTCAAATTTACATATTAATTAGGGGGTGGGATGGAAATAACAATAATATTGCATTGCTGCAGCCGCTTCCTTTTCCCTCCCTCCCGTCGCGCTCCGCGCGCTCTCCTCTCGCTTCGCGCACGACAATCACTTTTTCTTTCTTTTTCCTTATTTCAAAAGAAGTTAGTAGTAATATAGTCCCTGCATAATTCGCCAGCATTTTCCAAGTTGAACAAATTGGAATACTCGCGAAAGCGATACAAAAACGAAAAGTTAGATTTTGAAACGACGTTTTCTTTGCCGTTGCCGTCGTCGATGCTAAAGCTCCCTATTCTCGTTACTAGCGCCTACCACGCAGGCTACTTAAGGGGAGGGGACTGTAGCCTGCATACAGGCTCTTCATTTGGGCAATTCAGAGAGGTTGGCGCTCGGTCAAATGTTAACGGATTGGGGCGAGCGCCAATCTCGTTGCTTTTGACAGTGCGCCATTAATCGAGGCAAAAATCCTCTCTGTGTTGCCCAAATGAAGAGCCTATATGCAGGCTAAGGCGGCTGGCAAGACATTGTTTGAAACTCCGAGTCCAAAGGCTCTAATCGAAACACAAGTCAAAGTGGTTTGTGGACTGGATTTTGTTAGGTACAGACACACAATAACAATTCCAATAGGTCACTCCAGTTCGGTGGCATAAAACAGAGGGGAGAGGGGGGGAGGAGAGGAGAAGAGAAGAGAGGAGAGGGGAGGACAAAAGAGGGGAGGGGAGGGGAAGAGAGGAGAGGAGAAGAGAGGGAGGAGAGGAGAGGAGAGGAGAGGCGAAGCGTGGAGGGGAGGGGAGGGGAGGGGAGGGGAGAGGTATGCTTGGGGCTGTTCAAGGTGCCTTTTCTCGACATTTAGCATTTGACCACCTTGGGGTTTTGTAAAATACAAATTGACGTAAGTTTTTACGCGTCAATCCTATCCTCTTATTGACCGTCAAAATTTGTTGTAGATCCATGAGCCGAATCGACAGCCACTGACAATGTTATGGCGCAACTTGTGGTCAGTAAGAGGACAAGACGCAACCTCGTTCCCAGGGTCTCTCCTCTTCCCGCCCCCTGGAGCGAGAGAGAAGAGACCCTGGTTGGGTCTGGTCACGTGTCTCCCAGAATCTGGGAGATTACAAGTAAACTAGTCGAGGGAGGGGGATTGGTGTGAAAGTTGCCTCTACTGAGCCTAGGGTAGAACGGAAATGTACGGAAAGCTATCAAAGTGTGAGCACTGTTATCCGCGAAGCACGGACCATGTCAAGTGGGATAAATCCTGATAAAAGAACGACGTTGCCTAAAGAGCAACTCTAATCAAGCCATTCCCGGCAACTCCCGACAAGGGAGGATCGAAACCATGGTCTTGCCTGTCATTTCATGGCGTACTCAAAACACAGCCAATAAACTGGCATTAACAAAAGGAGGAAACTACTAAGAACCGCAGTTACAGAGCGGAGCGAAACGATCACAGACAAAAACACAGCCGCAACCAAAGCTAAGTGATTAATTTCTGCTGCGTAGCTCTTTTAGAAGCTACAGTGCTAAAGAAAGGATCGAATGACAGATAGCCGTGATAGGAACACTGAACATCTTGCTGCCGGGCCCGGCAATATAAATACTGCAAGATAATCACACGGCTAAAAACGCTATCCTTACAGACTTAAGATAACAAGACTGCATGGCTGTACGGTCAACGGACGAACTGAAATGAGCCAAACCAAACGCCTCGAAGGACGTGAAAACCATAGTCGCTAAACAGAAACAACACGGGTTCCAACAAACAGGCGTTGATAACCCAGAAATGACCTTTGAGGTCAAAATAACTAAAATACAAAGCACTAACATCCTCTGAATCATCATGTTAGCCCGCTGAAAACATACACGAAGCTAAATCGGCCAAAAGACGGCCAAATGATCAATTCTCCGTTGGTAAGCCAAACTTCACCGACACAGCACCACAGACGCCAAAATTATGCATACTACGAAACAAAACAGTCGCTCATTTGCACAGTTGTAAACGCAACGAGCATTTTGTCAGCTGAAGTTTGTTCGAAATTTATATTTTGCTCGAATTCCAGCGGCTCGGAAAGAAGAAGAAATAAATGAGCTATATTTTTCAGAGGCTGTCGAAGATCAAAAATCTTTGACCGTGAAAATCATCGGAGGCGCTTTACACAGGAAACGATTATCATTCTTCTCATATGTACCACACCACGTTGATTTGTTACAGCATGAATTCGGATGCGTCAAAACCAAAGTGTTACAAATTAAAAGGGAAACTTTTACACAGCAACCAGAAGAGTTCATGGGCATATTTAGGATTCTTATATCTTTCTCATATGCCGTCTCAGCCGGGTCGGGAACACGCTATTCTTATCAGATAAAACACTAACTTGCGGTTGCGTTTCGCATCACTCCATGCTCGCCTTTTGATACTAAACCAGCGATGGTGATCCAGAATACCCCGCCACTTATTTGCATGTCATTGAATAAGAATAGCGTGTATTGTGTTCCGCTTCGTTCTTCAAAGAACGCCGACTAAGGTAAACAATAGTGGCGGGGTATTCAGCAGTTACTCCCCAAAGCTTTTTGAACATCAGAGAAATAAACTCTTTAGTTCCAACGGATGAGAGTTGTTTTGAAACCGATGACTTTGCCAGAACCCAGTCGATCGGCAGACTCCATAAAATTGTCAGCGAGTAGAGAACACGAAAGCCTCGCTTGGATTGTGACAAAAGGAACGGCGACAAATTATTGAGATATAGGGCGCGATCCACTTGGTCAAAAATTCCTGAATTTTCGTTTCAGAGGTAAATGGAACGGTAACTTCCGGAAAGTTCATCTCGAAAATTTTGTTCAACCTCTCGAGGTTGTCCATTTTCCCGAAATATCGGAATTACCGGAAATTTTCTGTTCCATTTGGCATTTCATTTCGGTGAGACGCTCGGCTCCCCCAGTTTCCTTTGCTGTCAGATGTCGAAGGCAAGATGGCGGAATCTGCGTTTGCCAATGGGACGAGACCGGTTTACTGAAGTTGAAAAAACCGTTCCATTTGACACCTGAGTATTTCGGAAATTCAAACCGAAATTTTTGCCCAAATGGATCGCGCCCATAAGGACCCCTCCCGTCTTCAATTGTCTCAGACACACGTGACCAGACCCAACCAGGGTCTCTTCTCTCTCGCTCCAGGGGTCGGGAAGAGGAGAGACCCTGGGAACGAGGTTGGACAAGACATCCACAAATTTATTCAACACTTGTGAATGATGTTATAAAAACGCATACATTATCTTCGGCAGAGGAAATCAATCCACTTTTAATTTGAACAGAAATTGCTGGTAAATTAAGCGCCGAAATAAACCAGATGAATTCCGCGGGTTTTTTTTTTAATATCCTTGGGATGTTTGCGTTTTTAATAGTTCTGACAGACCAGATGTAAAATTCCAACGCCTTCAGACCTCATTGTCTGGAAGCGTTTAACTTCACCAGTAAACGTAAGGGAAATTAATGCGATTTTCTCTCTCAACGCAGTAATTTCTAACTACAAAATAGTTTGTTATTATGCTAATCCAGAAGAGGCCATTCAGCCATTAATAAACAAACTTTGGTTCGAGTTCGTGAGAAATATAAAAGTAAACAGGAAATGGTTTGAGCCACAACTAGCACTCAGTCATTTGGAATTCAACTTTCCTTCGAACTTTCTAGAGAAGCTGGACGTTAAGTTATCTCCGAACGTTTAGCTGCAACTTAAAATTCAAACGCGAGAAACTCTAATTCTGAATCATTCGCTGAGATTACCGGTGAAAATCTCTGAACACGTCTGAAACACACAAGTCCAGGATGTATTAAATTGTATTCAAAAACAGCAACTTACTCATTTCATTCTCAAGTTCTTCATCACTTCAGACTCTTCACCGTTTCCGGCCAGTAAGCAAACAAATACATGCATTTCTTCAAGCACACACGGGAAGATACCTAAAATGGGAAGTAAGATGTAAAACTGAGACTTGATTTCTCCCTTGGAAACGCAGACAGCTGTCGGCCTACTCTACTTCGTCACTACTCTCCTTCGTCTTAATAGAGTCACACATTGCGAAGGGGCCGTGATGCGCTTTATGAAACAAATGCATTTTACCTGGGAACACACTTATAATCATTGTATACATCTCGAATATTCCTCAAAATTAACACTTTAAGTTTAAAAAGTCAAAACACTCCCTAGCGTGTTTATCCGCCATGACATCTGACCTTACTCAGAGAGATGAGGCTGGAATTTTCGTACGTGCATAAACAAATCCCATAAATGAAATGACACAAGGAAGTTTGGCTGAATATTAAACGCTTGTGACCTTGTTTTCGAGATGCGCGAGGAATAGATTAATCACTGAAAAGCATTTGAGAGAGATTCTCGGCATAACTTTTCTTCAAAAGAAAGACGGAAGATCTTCCAGCCGTTACCCGCTCTCACGCGCTTTTCGCTTTGGTGTGACTTTAAATTTGCCTTCCACCATCGCGTCGGTTTTTAATTAATCCACGAAGAGGGAATGTAAATCGCAGAGTGCTCTTGGATTTCAAAAAAATTACGACAGCAATATTGTTTGCTGCTTTTCAGCGATAGTACGCTTTCTTTTGGCAACAAACAATTTAGTAAAATTCGGCATTCTGTTGTTGTGAGACTGATGGTCGAATGTCGGGAAAGTATTTACACTGACGTTACCGTTCTATCTACCGCTTATAATTTCGATCGACTCCTTAGTTCTTCGTTTGGACACCAAGCCAGTTAAGAATTTAATTATACAGAGCCCAGCTATAACAATACTGATAAACGACCTGTCGACTTCCTAACGGCTATGCGCTGCGAGCGCTATTAACTTTAGTGAATTAATTTGGTTTTGAAAAATAACAGTGGTCGATCAATACTCAGGGGCCTTTCAGAAGACGGAATTCGCTTGCACGTACCTTGTAATTAGTTGCAATGGCATCGGGAAAAGCTTCGGATCGTCTTACACGTTGCAAGCGGCGAAATAACCGCTACGTGGGAAGACTGCCGTAATCTATATTATTTGCACTGAAAAACCATATACTCACGATGACTTAGCAATTAAACTTGCTTCCTGCAATTCTTAGAATGCATACCACTTGAAACACGTCAGGCGAGTAAAGACATGAGCGCACGTTAATACGTGAGCTACTAAACTCGTTAAATGCTTTATCAACTACTCGCGGGTATAATCCACGTTATATGGCTTTGATATTCCTTTGTTGGGAAAAGAAGCGTGACACTAAACAGAACAGAAGTGTCACACTTGCGTTACATTTTATGCACGATTTTAAAAGGGTCAAATTTAAGTGTAAAAGTCCTCTTCTCTTCTGTTCCTTTTATCCCAGTCAAAATTTTCGAAAGCAAGTTCCTCCTTCTCTGTATATTATTCGCTAGTCTTGCTTTCTCATTGGGCCGTTAATGACGTAATTTTATGTTTGGGCTTTACAAATGTTGCATATGAGCAATGGTCAGTGGATATGATGTCCAAGAACAAAAGCCATGGTAGGTGGTGTCTTATCATGTATTGTTCTGATAGGTAGAACAATAATATTATTCTACTCGCGCGCGGCCATATCAAACCTCTAAATGATAGTTACATTACATGAAACGCCACGTATCTTCCAACAAAAGGAGCAAATCTGAGTGAAGCCTCACATATTCAACTCGCAAATGGCATAGCCATTTGCAGCTTTAGAAACTATTTATATACCATTTTAAATAATTTACATGAAATCTTAATCAATGTTACAGTGTACTGTAAATAAGAGTCAGTGAGCTGTACATTTGGGTCCATATATATATAGCTTCAGTGTGCAGTTGCATGACTCCTGAAGTGAGACAATTCAACTGGAAGCTATACTGAACAGTACTTTTCCTGTGGTATTTATGCCAATTACACCAATTCTGAGTTAGATATAAATACTGGTAGTGACATTCCTTAGAATGTTGATTTGGGGGGGGGGGGGGGTCATCATCATCATCTATCTCATCATCATCTATCTGTAAACAAACAATATAGAGAGGATTTTCACTGCGGCCATATGTTGGATGTACAAATAAACATTCATAAAAATTATTTACACAACAACAAAACTTATTTCCTGAATGAAAGTCATTCTTTTGTTTTGTACCTCCAATAGGGCAGCTGTACTGAAAACCCTCTATACATCCACCAATAGGTAATTAACATATTGGATTTCAATTACTAATTTCAAACAATAGGCCATCCCATGACATTCAATATAAACACACAGCTATTGCCTATTACTGCTGGTACTGTTTATATGTTACGTAATACCAACTGAACAGTTTTAATACATATAGAAGTGACATCATACTTACGAATAATAGGCTTCATGCATGTAGAAGTAACATCATTTTGTAGACAATAGGTTAATTTACATGTGCAAGAAACACGACTGTTTTGCTGAAGCTTTTCAAGAATTCTTTTACTGAAGATCTTACCAAAGCATGCCTGAGCGTCAGTCAAAAGTTTAAGCACAGGTAGCCCAACCTCGAAATATGAGCATTGGTTGGTACTACAGTAAACACCCGCATATAAGAACAAATGGATTAAGAACACCAGGCTGAAATTTGGCGAATAAAGCCCCATTTTTATAAGAACAAGATCAGCCTGAAAATTGTAACATGTTCTTATAAAATGGAAAAAGTGTCATAATTACAAAACATGTAAGTTTATGTTTGCTGTCAGATAACTACATAACTCTATCAGCTGTCAAGCTGTCTTGTTTTGGTATTGAGTACTTTTTTTCTACAAAAATTATCTAGTTTATTTTCCTAAAATATGCTAATTATACCTCTAGCAACATGTTTTGGATAGTATTACTAAATAAAAATTTAAAAACATTTTAAGAACATTTTGAGGCTGATTTGTCACTATGCACCGATAAATAAGAACTCAATCAGCCTGACCCCCGAAATCGTGTGTTCTTATATGCGGGTGTTTACTGTATTGGAAAACCTTCAAAATATAAGGATGTGATAGGGAAAAACAATTGTCTCTAAAACCCAAAATCATGAAAGACATTTGAATAAAATTAAACTGCTTACCTTAATTTAACTTCAGTTGTACAATGTATGTTATGTAATATTGCTTTGTGTGCTTTATGGTCTGGATTTAACAGGTTTTAGTGGAACTGGTTTGCTCTCTCTATAAATTTACTCTGTGTACACAAAAAAGAAGTACCAGTAACATACAACTGAAGTAAGCTAAGTGTTTTTTATTTAAATTTCTTTCATATTTTTAGGTTTTAGGAACAGTAAATTTTTTTCCCAATACAAATCCTTAATTATATTTTGAAGATATTTATGAAACAGTACAAATTCAATAACTAAAGGATTACAAATTACCTTTTGAAAAATTTAGGCTAAATTTTTCAAAAAGGTATAATTTGTAATCTGTTTCACTCTCTCCATCCTTCACCATCCTCTTGTCTCTTTGGTACTTATCTTCCCTGAAAATTTGTTATTTCACTGTTTTGCATTATTTAAATACATTTTTTGACATCTCTATTAAAAACTCATGAAGGATATCTCTATTAAAAACTCATGAAGGAAATACAAATTAAAGAAATTAATTTTTAATGAGTGTCTTTATATCTGATAAAGACACGGCTAAATTTTACATCTGATTTTCTAGGCCAAAATAACCCAAAATCTAAATTTTAGTGTAAGAATGGATAGATGTACAGTAAAGCTTTTAAAGCCGGTTAATAAATTCGCAATTCATATTTTATCAAGTCCTAAAACATGAGGCGCAGCCGAGTGCTTTAAACTTGATAAAACACTCCTGCTTATTTATTAAACATCACATAAAGACCCAAAATATTGTGACCAGCTCCTTTAACAAACACATTTCAAGCTTGGGCTACCTGTAGTTTAAGTTTTAAAATATTTTTAGAGGGGATTTTGTGAAAATTATCTTGCTGGAAGCTACTTTTGGCCTGCATTGCAGCTTAATTAGCTATAGGCTACATTAGCTTGCAAATAATTAAGTTGTTTAAACTAAGCATATTGTTTCTTAATTCCTTGAACTAACACCCAAGCGTACGCATAACAAAACAGGGTTTACCTTGGTATAAAAACCTGGTGAGGTTTTCTTTGTTTTATGAGGTACTGTTTTGCTGTATGTTATTGTTTTGAATGTTTTGTTTTCTTTGTTTCACGTCATTCGTGAGTTTCACAGGTTTTTACACCGAGGTAGAGCCACAAAACATTAATTATTATTATTATTGAATTCAGTTTTTGCATGCATGGTTAAGGGGGAATTATCAAGGGATTGGTTTGTGTTATCCACCTCAGCCTTTAAGTTAGCTTTGAAAGATTTAAAATGCAAACCTCTCTGTCTTTCTCATGCAAATGTGGGCTAGCTAGTTAACATGAGAACAGCATGATTTACATGAGAAAAGCAGCAAGGTCTGTAAGGTCACTGCCAGCCTCATTTCCATTCATATGCCAGGTCACTGAGCATGCAACTGTAAAATGGGCTATTGGATTCTGATTGTTTAATCAAGTTAAAAAACACATCGCAATTTGTGACCACGATGAAACAACACTCGACCAAAACCTTAACACGGTCGCCATAGGCATCCTGCATAACAAATTAGATTTAAATGAGAAACATTTCAGAGTTGAGCACTCAGTTCTCCACAGGGCTTAAATGCTTTGATATAAATATTTTACAAAATTATGAACCTTTGAGGTGATCAAATTTTGTTTGAGTTTGCTTTTATTACTCAGTTCGCAAATTATATTTTCCTCGTTTATATCACTCTTCGACTACTGGTGACAGAGTGAGCAGTCTGCAGAGTTCAACTTTAGTCATATCATATTACAACAACTTAAGCAGGACCACCAACATGAAACTCTTGTAAAACTCTCAAACCAATTAATAAGCTCTTTGAGGCTCACTGTTCCTAAATCTCTCACAATCCACCTGAAAAAATAAAATTTTATTTAAATTATCAATTTCAGCACTGCCAAATGAATATTAATTATTGATATAGTTTTGACCTACACCAAGAAATTGACAAGGTGGCAATATTGAAATTGAAAGCTAATGTTTGTCTCAAAGCTGAAT
>JAEMWC010000795.1:100000-170000 GCA_016490735.1 Pachyseris speciosa
TTCCATTTGATTGCCTTGGTTGTCAACTTTGCCTGAAGCTCTTCCTGATCGATTTTGTCCCACATTTGCTTACTGGTGGATGACTCTGACGTGAACAACCGTTGAATTTCGCGGTCAGCACAGTAAGGAAACAGTTTTAGGTAACTTGCATCTCCTGGAGGTTTACAGGTTGTTCGGGATCGTGTTCTCTTCGGCCGGGCTTGTTGGTTAACTTTATTGCAAACAGAACTGGTTTCAAGAGCTATAAACTTAGCAGTTGATGCCGGTCTTGATCCATAATTTGCTGTTGCCACGATTACTAAACAATCACTAAAGCTAATACCATGCAACTGAAAAGTGAGTGATTTGAAGTTCTTTGCAATTGTATCCGTTAACGTGTTTGGTGGCTAAACATTAATTCGTATCCTTTTCTAATGGCTTGTTGATAGAAAAAGCTCGATCGATCGACAATCTACAGTTGATTGCATGTACAAACACCAGGCACGGCGTATTGTGAGTCATAAGATTGTATATGTTTAGATTTCACAAGAATCCAACCTTGTTTCCTGCCTATGACAAATAATTTTCCATGAGATAAACAAAGCTTAAGTCTTAAGCTTATGTGCGATTGTAAAATGTTGAATTTTCTTAGTACATATTTGAAGCTAATTATATAATTATAAGCTTATTAAAATGCAAACGAATTACATGCTGAAGCTGAAGGCAAACAAATGAGCGGCGCTAGTTATGATTATTTTTAAAAATCTGTTGTAGGTGGCAAAGGCCCGTATTTTCATTAAGGTGGGCCCACACGAGGGGAAATGTTGCAGGAACATGTTGCTGCTACATGAAGCAGGGACAAAATCGTGTTAAGTACACACTGAGGGACATGTTGCAGGGATGTGTAGCAGGGACATGAGCAGAGTTTGCACACGGGATATGTTTCAGGGACGTGTTGCAGGGTCCACAGGGATCCATATTCACGGTCGTCCGAGACGACCAAAAAGTCATACGGACGAGTAAGTTAACTCCAAAACTCATCCTTTGGACGAGTAAAATTTTAACTCTACCATAACATCTTTTCTAAATTTTCTTATGATGTTATCATGTAAAATGCATTCTGATCACTCCTCGTACCTTTGGAACTTTCAGGAAACAATGAATAACATGCAAATTTCGTCTGCGATGAAATCTTAATTTTGAGTGCCATCTTTATTATTGAAGGCTCAATTTTCATGTAGTTAACCACTGGTATTTCTCTGAAGAATGGCATTTGCACAAAACGTGACAGTTGTTTGACAGCTGGTCGAAACAAGATGTGGAGATACTTGGAAGTTGTTTTGCCACCTCCAGTGAAGAACAAGAAAAGTGAAGTTGATGCTTCTGAAAAAGAAGCCTGGTTGGGATATGCACAGGAAGAACGCAAGTGTACCTTCTTGCCCTTGTGGCAATTGAACAACCATGGCTGGAGTCCACAATTCAAACAGCTGCAACTGGGAGCACAGCGTTTTGCGAACTTTGCAAGACTGCATCAAAATTAGACAGAAGTATGACCCAGAAAAATTAGTTAGCGGCTGGCTGCTCTTCATGTCAATGGAGTCCATTACGATTCACGAGACCACTGCTAACCATCTTTTCAAGTGACAAACAAATATACAAGCCGGAGTATTGCACAATGGAAATAAAAAAGGCAAATGTTCCAGTTAGACATAATTTTGTCACCGTTTTTTCTATAATTCTGCACTTTCGCAAGGGCAAGCAAAATTTGGCCAGGGCAAGTACAGCACTGACGACTTTGATAAAAAATGAATATGGATCCCTGCAGGGACATATCCCTTTGTGTGCGTTGACAACTTTTTCACTCATGCAACATGAATTTTTGTGCAAAATGTGTTCCTGCAACATGTCACACAGAGTTCAACTTGTTGAACTTCATGGGACATGTTGCAGGGACATGTTCCTGCAAGAAATCCCCTTGTGTGGGCCCACATTTACACGAATTTATTTTCGGGCGCAAAATCATTTCTTTGTTTTAATTTATGTGATACGTGAGCCAAACAAAGGATCGTCAATTTGCTGCTGGATCAGTTATGCACAGTACTTTAAGTTTAGAGTGTTTTCACCTCCTTAGGTGGAATTGCACCTCCTTAGGTGTTATTGAGTTTACTTGCATTTTGTATGTGACAGTTGGTTAAAAAGCTTATCATTGGATAATGTACTTCCAGAGTTCTGATTGACTTAAGTAGCAGCAGGTATACGATACCTCACAGTAACCTGCTGATAATGAATCATTTGAATCTGGTCAATTTTGATAATGAAAACTGCAAACTCTAGCAATATTTCTTGGTTATAATAAAACAGTTTTTCCACTCTCACTTAATGGGTATGAGATAATTATAGCCAACTCGCCAGCTGGCTGTCGATCAACTCATATTCAGTGCTTGCTTGTGAAATTATACTTGTTAAGTACAATCCCAGTGATGGTGAGTTTACTGTTTAATAACTCAAATTTCCTGTCTCAGTCACTGCCTCATTTGCAGTGTCAACCATTGTTTATGGCCATTCAGATTTACAAACTCTTAAGGTCCCACAGAACATTTGCCTATGAATAAATTCATGAGCCAAATTTTTGGGTTACTGTTTCATTTACAAGCTTCAAATCTCTAAACTTTGAGAGTTGATTCCACTAAAATTTGACAGGATCTTGGTGACAAGATTTTGTAGATGGATCTTGATTTAAAGTGATATTTTAGGCTGCTCAAGTTAGAACTGGGAAAATCAATGTTTGTGTTAAAGTTTTGTGATTTAGAAGCACAGTAAAGTTTAATAAATTAACAAATAAAAAGCCTCAACTGTGCTTTGTTCTGTTATAAGGTATGCAAGGAAGTGACAAGAGCACAGGTAGGAAGTAGGAGTGCTTCTAACTACTTCTTGAGTGCTCTCATCACTTCCTTGAGTGCCTAATTATAACAGAACAAAGCATGGTTAAGGCTTTTTATTTGTTTTGTAATAATAGTTTTTCCCACATTTGTAGATAAACTTGATTCAAATTTGTGAGAAAACTGAGCAAATTTTATTCTTGCAGCTTGCGCATGTTGAGTGGCATCACTGATCTTAGTCACGTTGCATCCACACTGTGTTAAAATGTTGTAAAGATTCTTTTTAACAGCAGGTAAAACTGTACAGTTAAAACAAGCAGCACTTAGAATTTGTGCCGTCAGTTTTATTTTGACTGTACTATTTTAATGGAGAAGTTTATTTTTTGAATTGTGAAAAATGCCAGATTTGTAATGATTTTGAAACTGCACACACAGACAAATGGCGTCATCCACGTGCATTACACTCTCATTTAAGGCAATGAAAAGATGTGGGAGCTATATTATAAAATGGTTTTACTTAGTGATAATGGTAATAACCTCTTCCCTGTGATATGACAGAAGCAGATGTCTCAATTTCAAGACTCTTTGATAGCAATTGGCTTCGATTCAAGAGTAAAACTGTGAAATGAAGTGGCTGATCTTCTTAGTTTGTGAAGTTTGTTTTTGCAATTTTGCTTCTGTCGCATCACAATTATATTAAGGCCAGTGATTGTTTTTAATTTGACCCCCAAAGCCTAAACGTCACCATGATGATCATTAAGCCAGCTTTATTGGACATATAATATAAGAGGCCTTCCAAGGGGTGATCTGGTGTTGCTTTGTCGCTTGTTTACAACTCTATACTTCACTTGTTTCATTATTGACAAATGTCACTGTTGCAAAGAAATCAAAGATGAAGGCAAAGTGAATTTTTCCTGTCACAAACTGTCACTCTTTTTCTGCCAATTTCTGACAGTCGGTTTTCGGTGTTTTGGGAGAAGACTGTCACATGTTTTCAGAGCCATGTTGCTTGTCACTTCTACCCCTTGGAAGGCCTCATATAAACCAGCTGTCAACTACATATGATAATCAAATAAAGGAATCCTGTTTACTTGTATCTCAACAGGTAGGAGGTGTTTTCTGTGAATGACCATAGCATCGTCTGTACAATGATAAGCAATCCAAAGATAGGCGTGCAAATCCGTTCTTACTGCAACTCAGATTATGCTGAATGTCGAGAGATCTTTACAGAGGGAATGCGACAGCTTATCAATCTTGTCACTCGTGTTGTCTTCCCAAGATACTTATGGTATATTTCCATGGCAACAATTATTTCAGTTCTGGCATCCATGAAGTGGTCGATTTGGATTTTAATTCTGAGCCTGTTTGTCTCTCTTGTGCTGTTAGCCCTTTTGTACATTGATATCTACATTGAGTGTTGGAAGTACATAAACTACTGCCTTAACACAGATTTACTGGACATAAGCAAGTCGTACATGTCTAATAACAGCTCTCAAATGTGGGTCGCTGAGTGGCATGGTAAAGTGGTGGGAATGGTGGGACTTGTTGCTGATGACAAACCCGGAGTAGCCGAGTTACAGAGGATGTCTGTGTCTTCAACTTGTAGGAAAATGGGAGTTGCAAGAAAGCTACTTGAGGAACTTCTCAGACATGCAAAGCAACAGAGACTTACAAGAATTGTTTTAACTACCACTAGTGCACAAGCACCAGCTATTGGACTTTATAAGAAATATGGATTTAAACTTGTTGGGGTGACCCCATATCATCAAAAGATACTTGGGGATCTGGAACACTGGTTGTTTGATCGTAAAATCGAATACACATAAAACCACCAAATAACTGATCAAAGGGCTATGTCACTGGTATTTTTCTTCCTTATTTTTCTGTCTTAAAGGGACAAAATTTGGGGTAAATCAAGACAAAAAATTTTGTATATAATTCTGTCTAAGAACTCCTGACCACCAGGAAGACATAAAGTCAATTCTTGAAAGAAGAGCAAACCATACTCAGTTTGTAATGGTTCTTAAAAGGTACCAGGGCTAAAACTTAAAAAGACTCTCAGACAATTTAACAATGAACTACATGTATAATGTGAGAACCCTGTAATTCTTCATAAACAGACTGATACTTCATTCATAATAATGGTAGCATCTTAACTCCTTAACTATGCCACACCCACAATTATCCTCATTGGGAAAATCTGGGGCTTTAACATTATTCATCTCATGGAGAAAAGAACACTCAGCCAGTAATCAGATGTACATAAGCAATTAACCCAAGTAACAAAACAAAAAACAGGAACTTAATTTTTTTTGCGGTAGTTTAAGTCAGCCATTGGTTACTGTATAATTGGCTGCCTAATAGTTCCTTTCCAGGAACATGATCTCGAGCACTAAAAGGCAATAGATTGAAAGGAAAGGAAATAAACAGGAGGGGTGCTTCCCGGAAAAGACAGAAAATGACTGCAAGGTATGAGTCCCATTTCCCTCGATGATTTGTTAACGTGTGAGAATAAATATAACAAAAATTATGAAAATCATATATTTGAACTGCTGGAAAGTGAAAATATAAAGCCAGCCTGAAAAAAATTCTGGCTTGTACGAGAACTCTGCGATGCCGTTGCAGGGCTCTACCAACTGAGCTAACAAGCCAACTGGGAGTTGGCCATTTTGTTGGTTCGTAATATACCCATGAGTGATGAATATGTGGGAATGAATAATATGAAAATCACATATTTGAACTGCAGATTAAAGAATGAATTATGAAAACTACTTAAGCATGAAGGTGCCCACAAAAGCATCATTTCAGTTCAAATAGCTGTTAACATACTTTCCCACTGTGGTTTACACTCACCTGAATCATACTTGGGTTACCTTTTGACCCGGGGGGGGATATTCCCTGAAAAATTGGGTGGTGGTGTGCGGGCCGCTTCCTGAAACCCTTACCCTATTTCAGACCAATATCTGCGAATTTCTCTACCCTATTTCAGACCCATTTCACATACACAGTTGGCGTAAACATGATTAAAAGACAAAAAAAGAAGGGCTTTTGTTGATTGTCATATCGGCTTAAGATGAAGAAGCTTTTCTAAAAAACATACTGAATTCAAGACAAGGGTACACAAACCATACCCTATTTCAGACCAAAATGGTCAAAATTGATACCCTAGCTATTTCAGACCAAAACGATAAAAAAAAAACCTTACCCTTTGGGGCCGCACATACCTTATAGCCCATATAATGCCCCCCCTCGCACATATAAGGCAGTACTCCCCCACCAGGACCTTTTGACTATCCTCTTTACACTATATTTCCCAGAGAATGTTCTCAGATTCCATGAACAAATGAACAAGGACATTAATATGTATAAGGGATCAATCAATCAATCAAGATCCCTATACGGTGCAATGTTAGCAGTTGTGGCTCTAGGTAACAAAGACAATGTTTACCCACATCATTCTTGGAATTTTCCCGGGAGGGGGGTACTCTCCTATATGGCCTATACAGGGATGTACTGCTGGATAGGGTATGGTTTTTGGCACCTCTGTCCTGAACAGGTATATAATTTCAAGCGAGTCTTTCCTCATCAGGTCTGGACCAGTCCTAGACGGGATGGCTGCAAGACTGTTGTCGAGTCTATAAAATCCGAAATCGGAGATTATTATCTATTTATTTAGCAGGTCATCAGCCAACATTAGATCACTTTCAGGACTAGATAATAGCGCTATTGCTTTTAAAATAGATGGCACTGTTCCTACACGGGCTAAGCATTTAAAGTTGTTTTTGTCCTAAACAGGGTTAGGGCTTCAAATCCCCAGCAGCACCTCAATCCTCAAACATGGGTCAAGTACCCCACCCAATATATAATATATAATATTGAATGACAAAATAAAAACCTGCTTTACATGGGTGCCGTGTAAAAATTCTAAATTTAACTTGATGAAAAGAAACGCTCGCAGCCAGCCCGGAACGCTCTAAGGGAGTCAGCCTGCCGCAACACGATTGGTAAACTATTCCTAAGAACTGCTCCAAGGTAGCTGAAGCTATTTTTCATATAGTTTGTGTGCGGCTGTGGGATAACTAGTTTGCCCTCTGTGTCCCTTAAGGAGTAACTGGAGACGCTACTACGGTCAACAAATAATCGGGAGAAAGACCATTAAGCGACTCATAAACCATTACGGCCTTATCAGCGTTGGCATCATAGTTCGAGTAAGTGAGTATACGCGCAGCGCGATTTTGAAGTTTTTAAAGTTTACTGGCTAGGGTTTTGCCGCAACATCCCCAGACAGAATTGCAGTAATCAAAGTGGGGCTGTACTAAAGCTTACTAAAGACATGAAGATTGATCGGAGAGTCTCGTGTGGAACGAAAGACCTCACTCTCTTCGACGCTCCGATACCAGACGCGATTTTCTTACATAAATTCTCCACATGAACATTCCAGGATAAAGTCTGGTCAATATGAACACCAAGAGATTTCGTAGAAGTAACTCGAGTTACAGTGTCCTATAGGTCAGGGGCACCCAACGAAAAGTTTCGGTAGATATCTGTTCGGTGGAGGGTATTTCGCCTTGGGTTTTCGGCGTGATTAAAGAGTGCACTCGGATTTTCGTACCTAAAACGTGGCCTAAAAGATTCGCAATCGGGAAATCATAGCCCCTGAGGTTTTCGGAAAGGTCGTAATTGCTGTTTTTGACACTCAAAAACGTCAGCTAGCATTTTCGGAAAGCAAATAGTTCCCTAGAAAGTTCGTGGAAAGTTCATTTCAGCTTGCATTTTCGCAAAGGAAGATTTTGTTCCCTAACATTTTCGGACAATTAAAATTTCAGCTAGGGAATCCGAACAGATCAGCTTCATCTAGCTTATGAAAACATCACTTTAAACAAACTTCAAACACCATAAGGTACTTAAAAATGCCTTTCTACAGCTTTTGGTTTATTTGGCTCATGGGGTGCCCCTGATAGGTGCACCGTCAATCATAAGTGACGGAGGGTTGTAAAACGTGCTTAGCCTTTGCCTCGATCCGATCAACATAAACTCAGTTTTAGCTGAGTTTTAGTTTGTCACCCAGCTCACCTTGATTTTGTTCGAGAAAAACGCGTCTCCCAGCAGCTTAAGGTAATTGAAGAGCGAAGGAAATTAATTTCAGTTTTGCCCCACCCCCAAACAACCAACTGTTTGCTTTCCTTATATGTAGATGAGCAGACATCTGTTTGATACTCCCAAAAGGAAGGCTGGTTACTTCAGTCGTGCACTGTAAGGAGAAATTAGAGGTGTTGTAACGAGCAGTCTTTATTGATGACTTCGATAGACACTGTTTCCTTTGAGACTAGATTCCGAAAACTACTCCTATTTACTGAACTTTGAGATAAATCCGACATTTCAACGTTTTAATAAACGTTCTTGAATGTTCTCCGATCCTAGTAGCCTGATCCGACCAATTGTCTTCACTATATTATAGCGCGTGTAGCCTCAAATGTTGCATATGTACTGGACCTGATGAAACACAAGCTGTAGTGCTCGATTCTCAAAATTAAGTCGCAACAACTTGCTCGGCTAACGGATACGAAAATTATGCTAGGCGGAACGAAGTCATTATCGTATCCCAATGCCAATATTGCTGCTATTGGTAAAAAAATAAATAAATAAATAAATAAATAAGGGGAGGGGTCAAAACTAGAAACCTTTTTGGGTGAGTAACGTATTGCTAGTAAGGCCTGGCACAAGAAACGATCCCCTGGTAGTTTATTTTCTGGGTGGGGACGCTCCCTTAGTTATATATGGCCTTATGGATAGGGTATGGGGTATGGGGTATGGGGTATGGGGTATGGGTTTTGGCCAAGCCGCCCTGTAAAGGGTATATACTTTCAAGCGAGTCTATCCTAATCAGAGCATGGAGCCGTCCTGGACAGGCTGTAAGACAGTCGTAGATTTAGCATTCCGAAAACGGAGACGTTTATCTGTATTTATTTAGCAGTTCACCGGTCAACATTAGATCATTTTCAGTACTAGATATCAGTTTTTAAAATGGAGGGCGTTGCCTTATACAGGGTGCGTATTTGAGGTTTTTTTTCTCCTAAACAGCGCCAGGGTTTCAAACTCCCATTGACAAACGAGGACACATTGTTGCGGACACATTGTTGCTCATGATATTTCTTGGGTGAGCAAACGAGTGGGACACAACGCAAATGTTGTGTTTCCATACTGCGCAAACTGGGAAACATTTGTTGAGGACACAAATTTTATGTCCGCAACAAATGCTGCGCGCGCGGGCAAACAGGGAAGCATTTGTGTCCACAACAATAATGTGTCCTTGTTTGCCAGGACATAGGTCAAGTACTGCCCAGGGAGGAGGAGTTAGTTTGTACCTCGGTAGGAAAATTTCTCCTCTCTCCTTAGGCGCTGGTAAATTAAATAAAGTTCCCGTAATCTGTATTCTGTAATTGAAAAAGTCAATCATCGAGTGTAAATTTTCTGAGATTAAATCGAAATGTGGTGCTATGGAAAAGATCAACTGAGGACTCTGATAAAGGCTTATCATAAAATTGAGTTTGCTATTTGCATTTGATCCGTCGATCTGAATGTCCACTGGACCGGTAGAAGCTGAAGCCTAATGCAAATCCCCCGACAACGCAAGGATGGCATTTTCAAACCGATGATCATAATTTTAAACATAGTAAAATTTTACTCATAACAGTAATTGTAACGCCCTGCCTGTCATTGCTCTTGACGGCCAATGTAGATTTTTTTGTCTACTAATGGAGTTATTTCCCACCGGTTTAAAAATGACATAACTGATTGTAAAACCAAACGACTTTTTCGAGGACGCCGTGTCATCATTGCTAATCAATGTTCACTGAGTCTTACTGTTTTATACAACCTTATGTTATTATGCTGCGACTCTCAAGGATGAAAACTTTAAAGAATCTTTAGCTACAGCATGACGCTCAGTACATTTTTCAGAACAAACGTCACCAGAATTCACAACTACAGTACTAGTGGTGAGAATAGACCTTTTTAGCTTGTAGATTTTGTTTTCCCAATGTAGACCATGTGATCTTCCCAAGGGGATTTGCCTTTTGTGTTTTCATAAATTATGCGTATGTATGCCCGCGAATAAGGCGAAATTTCAAAGGAACAGTTCTCTACGGTAACATCACAAGACCTACACTGGGAAAACAAAACATACAAGCTAAATTAAAGGTTTATTCTGTCTTCAATCTCTGTGGTGGCTCGGTTCCAATCTCTAACCGCACTGACAGTGGTTTCTTTTTCTCGCCATGTCTCCCTTTCAGCTAAGCAGAAACTTATAATCGACTTGAATTCATTGATATCGTGATTAACTTATTTTCAAAAGCATAGGTGGATGACTTATCCACTTCCTTGACAGCAAGACATTTTTCTTGCCGTCACGCTTCAAAAGCTGTCTGAAGTGAATGCCAAAGCAGTTTCAGCGCGGTTTTTAGCAGTGCAGCTAGAATGTTCCCAGTTACTTTCCGAATTGTGTCTCTGCTTTGTCCACTTCTCTGAACCAAAACAGGTGCTTATTCTGGCCATCATGCTGGTAACAAATGGTGAATAAATTGAACCCTCTCATCCGTCTCTACATACGAAAAAATGTTCTAACTTCCATTGCAGCTCTCAGAATTTTCGTCAAGCGTTAACACACCTTATTACTCTCCACTTTAGTGAAGTTTTCTTGCCAAGATGCTGAGAATAAAAGCTGAACTGACCACAATCAGGACGAAGCAAAATTCCAAAATAAACTCCATTTCGTTGTACAGTACTCTTGAGTTGAGTCTTGAGAGGAGACGTTGAATTTGTTGATCTTCGGTGACTTCATCAATTTCCTGATTGTTAAAATTCCCTTGACGTGCCAGAGTTAGTACCATCATGTGAATTTTCAGATAAGGATCTTTGGCAGTTAGTCCTTTACAAAATGGACAATAAACACTTGGAAGGAATCCCTGAGATCTTCAGCAACCTGTAAGAACTAAAAATTGTTTAAAAATTGGAGTTTTTAAAATGTTTGGTATTTTACTGCTGACGTAGTTACGACTGGATAATGGTTCCTGTTATCCATGCATAACAAAAATATTTATTTATATAGAAAGGAACAATACTGAGGCGGTTAACGAGTCAGCGGCGGCGACCCACTATTAATTCTCGAAGTATGTGAAATTATTGGTTAAATCATGCAGAAGATATTCTTTTACTTATCTGTTTTTTCTATTTCTATTCAAGCCATCTTCCTACAAACGTAATACATATCTACGGGAAATTATTGGATGACATTGAGCTGTTAAAACAGATTTTCAGTCGCATTATAGCCTGCGGTCATTTATTCTTTCAACTAATGCAGAATGATCTAGATCCCTTGTTCTTATTACAAAACATTAATTTCTGGTTGCATAACAATACTTATGAAAACAATACAAAAACTACAATTTTAAACCGAAGTGGCTGCTTTGTTTATCACCTAGGCCTCTTGTTTTGATCCCCTCTTAACGACAACCACTAGATTTTGATGAAAACGTATATAGGTCGGGACTCATTAAGCAGACAAGGCGACAAGTCGCACTGATACCGTGATGCCACCTTGTGTGCACTGTCTTAGGAGATATGTCGCTGGGTCAAGACGCCCCGCCAAGTATACACTTGAAATAGCTCGGACGATTGACGAGCGTAGTTTGATGGCTTTGAGGAAAGTATTTTCTCGCATTGCATGTTTTTTCTCGTCTCTTAGCATCAAATAAAGAGTTCTGTCTTAATCGGATGATGTTTTTGTTTGTGTTTGGTGGGCTTGCGTGTATTACGCTGTAGTACAACAATTACAAAACGACAGAAGCTTCAAGATCTCTTAATCACTGGCAGTTATTAGACCGTAAATGAGCCTAGCAAAAAGATCATACGTCTTTGACCAGAGTGTGCTGTTTGAATGTGTTATAATCAGACGTCCCGATCTGCCCTCAAATGAACCAAAATGGTCACTTAATCGGAGTTGCCTATTGTACCTTGTACATTTACCTTCCAGTTCATGATGTTCTATTAAATTGGACTCTAGAGAGTCTTGAGTCTTGCATTCCAGCTGGAGTCATTGCACATGTTATATCCACCAGTTGGACATGCACCTGTCCTGCATACAGCTTTGGAAAGTCCTTCACCATGAATGAACACTTTGGCCAACACTACATTTTTCCCAGCTCTATTTAGCTAGACGAATATACGGAAGCGAGGGTATAATGTTTTACTAGAGTACGCTGCAAGCCAATTGATGTGATTCTAAAGCGGCCTTCACACGACAAACAACTGTTGGCCAACTCGCATTGGCGAACACCAAAAAGTTGGCCAACTCGTGTGTTCACACGTCAAACACACCTCATAACAACACAGGCCAATACTCGCAACTATGGCGTCCGTAGTGATGGCACACACGGAGGGTTGCGGCGTCATACTTGCTACTGTTTTATATTCTTCGCAGGAGAAAAAACAGAAAACGATGGAAGAATAGAAAGATATGGACTAAACGGCATATTGCCAGAAATCCCGCCTTTGCGCGTACAATACACTCGTGCAAGAGCTTCGCGCGGAGAATCCAATGGCATTTAAAAAAATTTTGCTAAAGAAATGGAAGGGGAAAGAAATGAAGAAAGGAAAAAGGGAAATGGAAGGGGATGGAATGGGAAGGGCTGTGTACACGTTTCCACTTCTATAGTGAAAACAAACGGAAGCCGGGAAACAAAATGAAAAGCACGAGAAGCCCTAAAGACACAAATAATATACCGGAACTTGTTTCATGGGCCCCAGGATGCCTTATGCGCGGGCGCTGGAAGGCTTTGACAAATCGTGCTAGCAGAATTTTGGGCATAATTTGTCATTCCGAGCACAATTTTCACGATTTTTCCGAAAAAAAAGCACTGCTGGCATAATTAGCAATTTTGGCTTGTTTTTGATTGCAGAATATACCCAGAATATAATATACAGGCATCTTTTCCTTAGAAATTGTTCGGAAAGCATCAAAGTCATTTTTTGTTTTTGCTAAATGGGACGTGGGTACCACAGGAAGTGTGTCTAGTTACCCAAGATTCCATGGGCCTTGCCACGAAGATGGCGTCTTGTAGCGATGGTGGTGATGAACTAAGTTATAATTAACAATTAGATTATTCGCTTTCGATTTCTATCGCGTGATAGCTGATGAGGGCGCAGCCCGAATCAGCCATCGCACATAGAAATCGAGAGCGAATAATCTAATTGTTTTAGTATAAATCCACTAGTCGTTCAAAACTAAACAAAAATTCTCCTCACAGACACTTCGAAAACGCGAAGAAGCGGGCGCCATTTTGTTGACAGCCGCTACTCACTATCTATCACAGATTATATAATAAGGTGATGAGTTCGCGCGTTCTGATTGGTTCTTAGCTATGATCTATTAGAGGACAGATGCACAGATTACGTCATCACTGCAACTATTTTTGCAGAAATGTGAAAATAAACAAGTTTTCGCTTGCATTTCGTTTCTTTATTATATAAAACAAATAGATTCCATGTTACCGTGCGTCCGTTCAGTAATAGATCACAGAAGACGTCAAAATGTGGTAAAAACATCAGTGACACACTCGCCTGAGGCTCGAGTGCCACTTCTTTGTTTTTATCACATTTGATGTCATCTGTGATCTGTTACTGAACAGACGCACGGCAACATGGAATCTATTTGTTAAATAGATAGCGAGTAGCGTAGCCAATCAGAGAACAGCATTCGTGATAGAACGCTATTGTAGATTTATAGTAACATCAAGTATACACCTTATTCCAAACTGGTGGCAAATTTATTATTCTTTTGTTCGCATGTTAATTAGCTAGCCCTCTTCGCCTCATTTTCACTTCAAAGTTTTTTTGTATTTTGTACATGTTGACGAGGTAAAAAGGGCTAGTTAACATGCAAACAAAAGAATAATAAATTGACCTCCATTTTGGAACAAGGTGTATGGCAGAATTGAACATGATACTTTATAACATACTTAATAACATAGGTTCTGCCTCTAAATCAACATTACTATCTTAACCGTTATCTTTTGTAAGTCATTGGCTAAGAATATACGGCACGAAGTGGACAGTTTAAGTCTCTGGTTCTAACTAAATAAATGTGCCGTTCGACTTCAGGTGTTTGCCGTTTAAAGGGGATTTGTTTCTAAAGAAACTGTGGTGCTGCGTCGGTGGGGGAGTGAAACACGAAAATTTGGTTTATCACGGAGTTGATAATGTAAATTGACCACCGTACAGGAATTCGATTAGCTGACGTTTCGAGCGTTAGCCCTTCGTCGGAGCGAATCGAGGAATTGTGGGTTGTGTATGGTTTATATACAGAAAATGGAGCTACGCTATTGGCGGTAACATGGTAACGTGAAAAACAGGAATAAATTAATTGAATGAAAAGCGGCTCGTTGATACCGTGGGGATTGAGAGTGCCAATTTGAAAGATCAGTTTTTGCTCGAGATTTTACGGCTTTCCGTGGTACCTTGATGTAGGGAAAGGCCGGAGATCGACATGTGTTGTTTGGAATGGTTAGGGAGCCGGATTAAAATGCCGAGCGACAGGTTTGGATGCGTCTTTGTCATCTTTCTCAACATCACGAAGATGTTCTCGGAATCGGTCACCTAGTCGTCTTCCTGTTTCGCCGATGTATAACTTTTTACATAATGTGCAGGTTATGCAATAGATAACATTTGCGGAGATAAACGTGAAACGATCAGTGATCTTAACAGATCGCTTAGGGCCCGATATTTTGTCAGTGTTTTGAATGAAAGGACAAGTTTTGCATCGCGAGCGCGCGCATTTAAAAGTGCCAGGCTGTTCAGTTGTTTTGAATGCGCTTTTAACTAGAAAGTTACCTACATTTTTGTCGCGTTTGAATGAAATCAGCGGTGGTTGCGAAAACATTCTAGCAGTTTCTGGATCATTTTGCAGTATCTTAAAGTTATTAAGAACGATGGCTTTAACTGGGTTATTATGCGGGTGAAATAACGGTGAATGAAATTATGTCATTCTTTCCTTCTGTGACGTCTGTAGTGCTCACTGTTGATCAATCTGCTGGGCGCGGTGATGGCCCGATTGAACCACAGAATCAGGATAGCCACGTTTTTCGAAGAACTGGCACATTTCCTCTGATTTGTTGGAAAAATCAGAGTCGTTGCCATTTACTTGTTTCTAACATTTTACCGAAATGTTCCATAGTTTTTGTGGCATTTGTATAAAAATTAAAGAAACAGCTAGTTAACATAATTACCACGCTTTGTGCTAACATGAGCATATTTCCAACTAGAGGCCATATTGGCCTTCACTCGGCCTTCCACAGCTTCCAAGAGGCAATCGGAAATTGCAATTTGCTACTTCACTGATTCACCTACACAGTTGCAATATTATGACAAAGTTAGCATAACGATCTTAATTCCTTTCCATAGTTTATTTTCATTGTGGCCGATCATGTTGATCATGTAAAGACAGATGTTGTCAAGTGGATGAATTTTGATATGCCCAGCGAGGATTTCGGTTTGTTTACTTATTCTCGATGTAATTACGAAATTCTATGACGCGCCAAAACGGACAAAAATACCTCCTTGATATACATAAGACTCCTCCTAAATATGTAATACTTGTTTCATATAGATATAACTCGATGTAGAAACATCCAACTTGTTTCCAAATAAACACAACATCTTGTAAATATATAAAACTTCCTTTGAATATTTATACAACTTGAGGCAAATACAAAACTTGTTTCAAATATTTGACTTGGTTCACACAAATAGGACTTGGAATCCGGAATCTAGAAACTGGAATTAATAATTAATAAGAGGGTTAAAAGAACCGAACAAGACGATAGATGTCTTACAGGAGAAGGTAGATGACAGGACTGAAGTCTTAGTCTGGGACTTGGTTTGACGGTTCTTTCCAGTTGAGTCTATGTGGAGGGATATAGGGATAACTGATTAAGAACTGGACCATATGCAGGATCATTAAATGCACCTTAACGAGCTGGCCTGCGAGATTTTACACTAACCTCGTACATGTTTAACCTTAAGAAACAAACAGGGCCATGCAGTGCGACCCTCGCTGCAAAAACGTAGTGAGAAGCATTGCTATTGGGAAGAAAATCTTTCTTGGAGCAAATTAACCACGTTTATATATCGCCTACTGTAAAAGTAGGCCTGACTGAGTCCTCAGTTGTTTTAGATATCCTCAATCGATAAGAAGTGGAGAGCAGCGGATTCCACGTGCTCGAGGTTCCTATATAAAAGTTTTAAGGTATATTGGGCACCATAGTGGCTTAGGTTTCAGCAAAGGAGCGACTCTTGGAGAGCCCCTCGAAAAAAAAAGAGCAATGGCAGAAGATGGTATGAGGGTGAATCTTTCTGAAAATGTTGTAAGCAAACGAAAGCGCTAAAACAATCGTCTCCCAGGCCCCATAGCTATCATTTCCAGGTGTGGCATTTATAAACGTCTTTTTTTGTGAGAAGTAATTTTTTTTTTTTGTCTATTTTTTTTCTCCTATTAATCTCTCGGATTGTATTTTCTTTTTTCTGTATATTTAAAATTTTTTTTAATTGATTTTTCTTCGTCTTTTGGAGATGTTTAGGAATGTACCGGGATGTTCCGGAATGTTCCATGTTCCACCTTTTATCGACTGCCACTCAACAACCTGAAATGTACGCACCGATACAGTTCCGAAACATTCCGGCATGGAGCAACAGACAATGACCAATCAGGCGTAAGCGTTCCCACGTGCAATTAAGTCAAAATGTGCAAAGTGATTTTCTCTGGTTTTTGGCGGTGAGGGTAAAAGGAGGAATGAGTTTGCGGAATGGCATGTGGCATGACTTGCGGAATCGCATAATTATGCGGAAAGTAATGTATGCATAATGGCGCGAAAAAATTAATTCAACTGAAGGAGTTAATTATTCATTCTCGGTCACTACTACTCTCCACCGGGCTTGCTTTCGTATAAACCAGGGGCGTAGCGTCCATATACGCACATACGCCCGTGCGCACACCTGAAATTTGGACAAAAATATTTTTCTTATTCTTGCAAAGCATCAGTTTTAAAGTTACCATAAAATTGGGACGATTTTTAAATGCCGAATTATACTGGCGTTAGTGTGTAAGTCTTTCCAGTATCTTTTCAGGAATCCATACACGGCAAAAAAAGTCATATAGGAGTGAAAACAAAAGCAAATAAAATTGAAAAAAATCTACCCTCCGAGGCTGAGCGTAGCTTCAGCAGCATGAAGAGACTGAAAACCCCTATACGAAGTACCATGACAGACGGGAGATTGAGCTCTTTAACAATTCTTCACATTCAATGAGCACAAGGACGTCGACATTGATGATGTTATAAAAGAGTTTGCCCTTCTGAAGGGAAATAGGAAATAGTAGGAAATGGCATTTCCGAGACCCTACATTTCACAACTTTCTGGGGGAGCACGCTCCCACACCCCTTAGTTTAAAGCGCCTTTGGCGCTAGAAATTTTCTTCTCTGTGCGTACACCTTCAAAATCTCACGCTACGCCCCTGTAAACATTACACTTATGAACTCTTGAGGTGATTAAATTTGCCTTGAGTTTTGCTTTCATAGGATTAGCCTGTTCGCGAATGATATTTGCACATATTTGTGAAGCCATGCACGAAAGAATCGTTCGATCGGCTGCGAGACAAGCGAGCTTTTGCCATCTTGTCAATTTCACAGTGTAGGTCAAACTCTTTTGGCAGTTTTGAAATGGATTAAATAAAATTTTATTTTTCCGGAACCGATTGTAAGCGATTTAGGATTGTAAGCGATTTAGGAACGGAGTCTTACAGAGGCTTACCAGTTCTCCCCAGAGTTTTAGAAGAGTCTCAAATTGGTCGAGCTGCTTTTGTTGTTATGATATGAATAAGTGAACTCTCGAAGATCGAGTGACAAACGAGATAAATATTATCAGGGGCACCCAACGACATCTTGCGGTACTAGATATCTGTTCGGTGGAGGGTAATTTGCCTTGGGCTTTCGGCGTCGAGTAAAGAGTGCACTCGGATTTTCGGAACTAAAACGTGGCCTAAAAGATTCGAAATTGGGAAATCATAGCCCCTGAGGTTTTCGGAAAGGTCACATTTGCTGTTTTTGGCAGTCAAAAACGTCAGCTACCATTTTCGGAAAGAAAATAGTTCCCTAGAAAGCTCGCGGTAAGTTCATTTCAGCTTGCATTTTCTCAAAGGAAGATTTTGTTCCCTAACATTTTCGGGCAATTAAAATTTCAGTTAGGGAATCCGAACAGATGGGACTTATTTAAGCTTAAGAAAACATCACTTGAAACGGACCTCAAACACCACAAGGTACTTGAAAATGCCTTTCTACAGCTTTTGGTTTATTTGGCTCGTTGGGTGCCCCTGTATTATAATCAGTTGCGAACTGACTAATCCTATAAACGCAAACCCAAGACAAATCACTTCAAGCGGGTTCATTTGTAAAATATTTATATCAAATCTATCAAAGTACAAGTCCTCTCTACACTGAAACATTTCTCGGTCAAATCCACTTTGTTTTCAACATTTTGTTTTCACCGAGATCAGCAACTAGCTTGCGATTATTCTCTGTGTTAGGCTTTAGAATAATTAACTCTTTCAGCTGAATTAATTTCGTCGCGCCATTTTTCATATGTTACATTCCGCATAATTATGCGATTCCGCAAGTCATGCCACATGCCATTCCGCAAACTCATTCGACCTTTTACCCTCACCGGGTTTTTGGTCACGTAGCGTTCAAAATCATAAGCAAAAAATAGCTCTTGTTTGCCGTGATAAACATCAAGCTGAAATGAATAACAAAACATTGAAAACGGAAAAAAAGTTGCTCGAAATCAAAAAAGGTTAATCGAAAATCGAAAGTTGTTCAAAAAGTTGCCGTCAACTTGTGGACAGGCCTTACACTTCTCATCGACAAAAAGAATAAGAAGGCGCTTTTAGTTAAAATGATTTGATTTTAAAATGTTCAAAATGCACAATACATTGATTAGTATCGTTGTGGTGTGATTGAAAGCCGTGAGCTTTAAAGGAATCAGGCGGTTTATAAAAAGCAAAACCAACGTATTAAAATGCCGCCCTAGAATAAACTTCATGGGCTTGATTGCTGCAAAACTCAGGCTAAGTCATCATATAATTTGTTGACCATATTTTTACCCAAGCGACTTTTCCACCAAACTTCTTTTTTCCGGATTCCGGATTCCATGTTTTAGGTAAACCCTGGATACTAACTGTGGTATCGATTTGCAATAATCTAATCGATAAGAAGTTTTATATATGCTGCGCGCCAAGCTGACAAGTCCTATTTGTGTGAACCAAGTCAAATATTTGAAACAAGTTTCGTATGTGTGCCTCAAGTTGTATAAATATTCAAAGGACGTTTTATATATTTACAAGAAGTTGTGCTTATTTGGAAACAAGTTGGATACTTCTACATCGAGTTATATCTACATGAAACAAGTATTATATATTTAGGAGGAGTCTCAGATGTGCCTGTGTTTATGACTGAAAAGAAAACGTGTTCAATTTTCGCCTCGAATGAATCTTGCGAAGGCTGCGAGTCACTTTGAAGCAGAATTAATTGACCCGAACTGAGCACGTTTTTCTCAAATTTTGCTAGTTACTTCGAATATAATTCACATACATACCTGTAATTTTTTGCAAGGTGGATTCCCAGAAGCGCTGAAACATTTCGAAGAAAGTTCACAACATCCAAGATAATCCAACATGACTGAATTCTCGGCAATCTCGTTCCCAGAGCCCACTTGTCTTTTGGCCAGCGCCAAGACACGGTGTCTTAGCGCTGGCCAAAAGACACGTGGGCTCTGGGAACGAGATTGAATTCTCGGTTGCTGTGTTATTTTTCTTTAGCGCTTGCTCAGAAACACCGGAAGTGAGCAGATGAAACACAACGACGAAGACGGCAAAGAAGGATGAACGACATTTTTACATTCGGGCCTCCCCATGTTCTGAGTAAAAAAAAAAACTAGCATAATTTAAGACATAATTTCAGGAAACTACGAGCACTTCCAGAGGCATAATATGCTACTTTTAGGAGCGCAATCTGTCAAAGCCAAGGCGCTGGGCAGAGATACAACTGTAACCGTAAAATCAGTAGCAGGTTTATAATGATGAAGACGTAATAATATTTTGCTGTTTTAAAAGTCGGCCAACGGGCTGAGCGCCACCGGAGACATTGCTTGAGACTACTGACTAACCTACGTATTCCATTGTTGTTTTTAAATCTTGAAGATTGTCTTTTCCGTAGGGAATAAAATAAAGGAAAATGGTAGGAAATAAAAATAGAATTAAATGAGATGAAATAAAATGAAATGAGATTAGACTAGTTGAAATGAAATGAAATGATTCGAAAGAAAAATTTCGGCAAACTCAACACCGCACCCACCAGTGAAATTTTCGCTGAACAGAAGTTCTTTCCTTTTTGTTTCCATGAATGACTAGTTAAAATAAAGTTTATCAAATCAGCTCCCACGCCATCGTTTTCAAGAGAGTTTCTGTGGGTTGCCACCTAAAATTTAATACACGTAGGTTGGACTTTGTTTTGGAAAAGGAGATGACAGGCAAGAGTCCGAAATAGAAGTGACGACTGATAAAAATTTTCAAACACACGTTTATCAAGTCAAGTTGACGCCCTGTACTTGAATAAATTGCGTTTCTACTAAGTCTCGTGCTGATTCCTGACGAACCCCTTATTAAGGTGAGTTGGAGCGAATTTTTAAGGAATTTACAAAGAAGAGATTGAAATGTAATAAAATGTTTTGACACACTACCATGAAGACTGTAGACACCCCACAAGGGCACTGCAAATTGGTGGGGGAACTGTTTGGTGTGCGTCTACTAATTTCTAACTTCAAATATTCCAATTTTAAACCTTCATTAAATCTTCAATAATTTTTATTTCCCTCAGTCTAACTAATCCAGAGATGAGGAAGGCATTTTGCACGATTAGTTTTTCATTGTTATATTAACATGTTACATAAGCCGCGTGTTAACTTGTAACTATATCAAATAGATATATCTAGCACTGAAACTTGGATGTAAATGTCAATAAAAGCTTTGTAATTGTCTGCCACCTTCCATTTCCCGGAGGGTGGGGCATAATAGGGGTATCGACTGTATGGTAATGGCGGGGAAGTGCATGTTCATTGTTTCTACTGTTTGGACGCCTGAAACAAGATGGTGATAAACAGAGAGCTAAGTTAAAGACAAAACCGTGAAAGAGTTTAGAGCTAGTGATTCCCCTTTCACTCCTGTCCATCTATGCAAAATAGGTCTTATCACGGTTTCAGGCGCCATCTTGGCGGGTAGGCAAAAAGAACACAAATTACAGTGTTTACATGCAATTCCGTTGTCAAAAAATGCGTGAAGCGCTTGTTTCTCAGCAAAAACTTATATTTCTAGTTAATGGTACTAAGCAAAGGGTTCCATTGACAAACTTTAAGGGATTTAGCCGCGCCACAAAACTTTCTCTGGGTTTTTGAATTTTCCATACATTCGTCTGTTATTTTTTCCCGGGAATTTTTCAGCCCGCGGCAAAAAATTACAGACGAATGTATGGACAAATTAAAAAAAGCCAGAGAATGTTTTCTCGCACGGCTAAATCTCTCAAATTTTGTCAGTGGAACCCTTTGCCTAATACTATTAATTAGCAATATATTTTTTTTTGCTGAGAAACAAGTGCTTCACGCATTTTTTGGGCAACGGAATTGCATACAAACACTGTAATTTGTGTTCTTTTTGCCTACTCGCCAAGATGGCGCCTGAAACCGTGCTAAGACCTATTCCAAATCTTTCTCCCGGATGGTGCACTGGCGCCGTTACTACGGCTTCTTTCCAAATTGGTATCGTATTCAGTTTGGCACTCTTTCTGAGTCCCGGGACAACGTCGTCGCAATATCAATATAATATTAGGATTTGCGTGAATATTAGGATTAGGTTTTTAGGTTTTAGGATACCTGATGAATTTTTACTGTGTATAAATAACGATTAAAGATTAAAGATTAAAGATAATATAGTCATAGACATGTCAAATATCGGAAATATCGTAGTCGTATCGGATCATTTTGAAAAACGGATATCGACGCAGGAGCGAAATACAACAATCAATTCTATTGGTCTTTGAATAAAAATCAACCAATGAAAACCATCCTTAGTTCGGAGATTTGATAGGTATGCAAACACTGGAGATTTTGACACTTTCAACCATGGCGTCCACTCCAGCTTCACCGGGTTCGCCAACTGACTCGTTAAAACGGGAGAGTTCGAAAAAAGAAGCCGGCAAACTTGGCTGGGTTGGAACACTTACACGGAAAAAAAAATCAGAAGGTAACTACTTGTTGTGATAAACAATGAGAATCTTTTCCTTTAATCGTGATTCTGTCGCGATGGATTGTTCGAGAGACGAATAAGTCCAAAGTTATTCATTTTTGTGATGTTTTGCTGGATTTGGTTTGTTTGCAATAACATGATTCAATTTGGTAAGATTTCGGGAGCAAAACTAATTGCTGAAGGTGTCAAGGTGTTGTCGAAATCTGATTGTGCTTCGAACACCTTGAGGAAATCCATCGATTGCCTTGATTCATTCCAAAGCGAATGCCATCACTTTCACACACCCTTCCTGTGTGCCTATCTTTCCGTCAGACGACAGAAGCTTGGTAATCTATCACGTTCTTTTATATCAATGCACTGTAAGAACCCTGAGAGGAGCGAGAGGCCAATTATCCTAATAATTCATGGTTGTTACTATATTTAGTATATTTTAATTATTACTCGGGCTGCGCTCTTTTTCTTCGTCGAGTATCATCCACAAAGTGCACTTCCGGCGTTTCTGCGCAAGCGCTAACTATTTTTAACAGAGTGATGGCTGTTGTCACGTATTGGAAAATGTCGATTCACATTGTGTCTTTTGAAGTCTGAACAAACAATATGTTAAGAGAAGTGTCTATGCGAATGATTGCAAGTTCAACGGCGAGAAGAAAGCTTTTAACATGAGTAAACTTAACTCCAGATGGACTGCCGTGTTTCCTCGTGTCTGCTTCAGTAGACTGCGAGTAGTCTCTAATTTTGGCGATGGATTGTGGGCGGGCGAAAGACATGTGCGCGCGCGAAGTTGCGAGGAGACGCGACGCGAGGGGAGCGCCAAAAATGAGAGACTACAAACAAAGGGAGTTTGACCTTTCACGGCCGAGTGATTCGGAAGTATAAATCTCATATCAACAGCAATAACGATACTTGTTGTCACGTATCGGAAACGTCGATTCACCTTGTGTCTTTGAAGTCTGAACAACTAATATGTTAAGAGAAGTGTCTATACGAATGTTTGCAAGTTCAACAGCGAGAAGAAAGCTTTTAACATGACCAAAATTTAACTCCAGATGGACTGCCGTGTTCCCCGTATCCGCTCCATTGAGATGTACATTTTGTTGAATAACTCAAGTACGGGATATCACACACTCCTGAGACTTTGACAAGTAGTTAATTTACTATTTTCCCACAATATCTCAATTTCTGGACTTTAATTTTTGAATTATAAGCGTTTAGTTTTTACAAATGTACTAGCGGCTTGAAACTGTCCAGAAACGTTCCTTTCTTGTGTTTCAAATGATCCTGGATTGACGTATTTGTAAACAGTTTCACTCTGCTAATTAATTTTCTACTCACATTTCACCGAGACTCCATTCACATTTATGCGAAAAATCCTTCATCGTTCGATGCTTAGTTTTTTTTGGAATCAATACACTATTTTTATCACCTTGCATAATGATAAACCTCTGTGGCCTAAAGGTCATTGTTCCTGCCTGTGACGCAGCTAAACCGGGTTCGATGTCTTTTAGTGGTATATATCACGGGCTTTATTTTTTCTGTTTCTCTTTTTCTTGTTCTTTTAAGGTCGGCATACACGGAGGGACTAGTCCCTGCGACTAGTCCCCGTGACTAGTCCCGGGGACCAAGTCCCTTTGTGTGAACTACCCATTCAATTAGAAAATCTAGTCGCAGGGACCAAAATTTGGTCCCTGCGACTTGTCTCACGAATTCAAACCATGTTTGAATTCGTGGGACAAGTCGCAGGGACTTGTCCCTCAAATTATGCTGGTCCCTGCGTGTGAACTGTTCGTGGGACTCGTTCCTGCGACCAGTCCCTTCGTGTAAACTCTTCAGGGGACTAGTTGCAGGGACTAGTCGCAGGGACTAGTCCCCTCGTGTGTGCCGACCTTTAGAAATATTTTTTACAAGTGTTATAATTATTGTTCTCAATGGTTGAGCTGTATTTTAGAGGAACATATGTTGATAGGGGTCTAAAGGAATAGACTCCAACACAAGCTAAGCACAATGCGTCCGATGTAAGAAAGACAGACTTCCAGTTAGGGATACAATACTGTTTTTTGCAAGCCCGAGTTTAGGCTGATTGTAGCCTCTTGTTATACTTAGGGTTATATTAAATGCACGAATAGTTTTAATTATGGTTGTTAGTATATTTAGTATATTTTTAATTTTTATACTTAGCTCACGCCCCTACTGGAAACCAGCTATTGTATTTTTTTACATTGTTGAATAGGCTAGCATGATACAATAAAGTTCTTATCTTATCTTATCTTCTCTTACCTTGTAACAGCCAGTGCTAGGGCTGTACTACTAACATTAATTTTGTTATTTGCCTCATGCACCTATCAGTGTTAGCCCTGAGGTGGGGATATGGGATGAGATGGGGACTTTGATTGACATTTCCTGCCCTTGGTGGGAAAGTTTGACCACCTTTGAAGAGAATGTTGGCCCCAGGGTGGGGAAGTTTGATCAAATTTGAAAACTGAGGAAATATTCATCAAAGACCATTTCCTAAGCTTGGACTTTGCCATGGAAAAATGCATGCTGCAATGCTGCCTTCTTGAAAACCAACAGAGCAGAGCCTGGATACCAGTGACTTGCCATCATGAAAACCCTGTGAGGCACGAACAAGATGGAGGAAAGAACTAGGTAATGAAATTTGCCCAATCTGTCGTTACTATAAACCATCGGTTTCTTTCCCTGTTCTTCCATTCCCATTGTTAAAAGGAAAAACTGAGATTTTTCAACCTGGAGTGTTTGTATTGCTTAAGCATTTAAAAGGTCAACCTCTTGGATCTCAATCCCCCAGTAGGGAACTTTGAACTTGAAACTTTACCCCTAGGGTGGGGAGGTTTGACACAAAATTTGCATTTCCAATCAAAGTCCCTGCCAACCCCCCTTCCCCCCCCCCCCCCCTCGGGACTAACATTGATAGGTGCATAATTTAGCAACAGAACAGGAACATCATGTGAGGATGCAAGAGTGTACAGAGAGGACTGAACACAACTTCCGGTGTTCAATTTGCTGCTCAGCCATTGGTCAATTTGAATGTCTGTTTAATCAAACTCAATCAAACTTATGTATCAGTCAATTCCAAAAGTGCCATTATACATTGCTGTCACTATCTGGATTACTGCTGGCATTGTTTTCATTATGCCATACCTACAGACAACAGCTTGCAGATATCACATCATACCTACAGACAATTAACAATTATTGGATGCGGCTGAGCATGACAGTGAGAATTATCATGGCCTTGGTTTGTGTTATCTGATGAAGCCAAAGGCTGAGGCGGATAACACAAACCGAGGCCATGATAATTCTCACTATTATGTGAAAACTGGATTTAATAATTGTTTTATTATGCATAAACCTGAGAATTTGTAAAAACAAGAGCACATACAAGAAACTAAACATGCTATGCTAACTTGAGAAAACTTTATTTGTAAGCTTACAATCTAAAAGTTGCAGTGCAAAACAAATGTTTCCAGCAAAATTCACTCTTCCAGAGAAGCTTCCAAAACAAACTTGTTGCTCACATAAGTGAAACTACTGTCTGCACAATGATGTCACTTCTGCATGTGTAAAACTTATTGTCTGTTGGTATGTCGTCACTTCTACATGTAAAAAACTGATTGTTTGTAGGTACATGTACATGTATAGGCCCTTGCAAACAAGGACACATTGTAGCGGACACATTCCAATGCGGACACAAACATTTCCCTGTTTGCCCGTGCAGGCAACATTTGTTGCTGATACAAAATTTGACATCCTTAACAAATGTTTCCCAGGTTGTGCAGTATGGAAACACAACATTTGCGTTGTGTCCCGCACCCAAAACAACATCATGAGCAACAATGTGTCCGCAACAATATGTCCTTGTTTGCCAGGGCCTTATGACGTAACAAAATCAGTGTAAGCGGTAATTAGCTGTGTCCTTTAAGCCAATCAAAATTGACGCCAATGCTTAATAATACATGTAGGTTTTAGCATGTAGAAGTGACATTTCTTTGCAGACAATAGTTTTACAAGTGCGAGAAACAAGTTTGTTTTGCTTAAGCTTTTCAAGAATTCTTTCACAAAAACTTTCACTAAACAGGTCTTTGTTCCATTAAAAGTTTAATTTTAGTTTTTAAAACATATATGTATGTTTTGTATCTTGCTGGGAATGTTTGGACTGCACTGGGACATTAGGTGCCAAGCTTACAACTAATAAAAGTTGTTTACAAGTTGATGTGCAGGCTATAGCATTGTTTAGTTTCATGTACATGGTTTTGTTTTTAAGAATAGCTAGAATTATCAAGGCCTTGGTTTGTGTTAAGGCTCAGACACACTTGTCTAGGCGACAAGTCGCAGTGACAGGTCTCTGTGACAAGTCGCTCCATGTGTACTGCCTTCAAAACAAGTCGCTGCGACACGTTGCAGGGACAAGTCGCTGCAACAAGTCGTCTTGTCTGATGCAGTGAATTTTTGTGAAAATCATCGTCGCTGCAGCAGAATTTTGTCGCTGCCATCAGTCGCACAAATTCAATCTGGTTTGAATTCCTGCAACTGATTGCAGCGACAAATTTTTGCCACAGCGACAACGATTTTTACAAAAATCACCATGTCAGACGAGGCGAATTGTTGCAGCAACTTGTCCCCGTGACGTGTTACAGCAACTTGTCACCTAGTGTGTCTCAGCCTTTATCCACCTCAGCAACACAAACCTTGGCCTTGATAATTTATAGCCTGTTCCAGGCTCTCAGATAATTATTTCAGGTGGGTGAAGAGCGAAACATCATCATCTTGGAGAAGAAAGACAGGAACTAGGGGTAGGGGGCAAAAGGAGAGCCTGTAAGACTTTCTTTAACAGACCAGTTCTGGTGTACTAGATCCGATTGGTCAATCTTGACGCCATTGACAGGAAACAGCAACACTCGCAGTGCGGTTGTCATTCTTTTCAATCAACATCATGGTGAGCATGGTTCGCCCTCATACCTTGAAGGAATCCCAGATGTTCATCTTCTTGGAGATTTTCAAGATGTGAAAGAAACTCCCTTCCTGAAACTCATGATTTATGTCAAGCGGGTTCAGCAAGAGATTAATTTTTAACAAACAAACAGCTTTATTTTCAAACTATACTCACAAGAAAAGATTGGGTGGCCTGCAGGTGGCCAGGGCACTCAAGCAAAAATACTCAATCTACTTAGCATCAGTGGTGAAGTCTACGACTTCAGATAGGAATAATGTGAGACTTTGCAAATGCAAAATTTGTTTTGGTTCTATGGGTGCTGCGGGCTCTCAGAATCCTAGAGAAAGGAGTTATGATGTTATAAACTTGGATGCCAGGAGATTGCGATAGTGCTGGATGAAATCCAGTCCCTGACAGAATAATTACAAGCTAGTTACATTTTTGTTTTCCATCCATGGTTGTTCTTTATGACGATTGTTGCACACAGTTTGGTGAGAACCTTTCCTTCCCCCTTCCCACTAAAGTTTCTGCGCTCATTCTTGCATGCTCGCCCAAAATATCTGAGAGCCTGGAAAAGGCTTTGATAATTCTATCATGCTTAACGTCATCCAATAATTGTTAATACAGCATAGGTGCATCTGGGTAACCTTACTGTGACTGTCAGAAAAAAATGCAAACAATGTACCCAGTACATGCACATAATTTAAAACAGGTAAACCTTGAGATATGAACAAGGCTCATTAAGTGTGTACAGTATGAGCATTATGTTATTCACTATGTGGCATAAATCTAATGACAACAAGTTATTTCTTAAAGATAATAAACTGACCAAATGTTAGAGTCATTTCTTGTGAATTAGTGAAACTCCAGTACATGTACTACAAAGTTTGGTTGTTAGAAAGCTTGTTATCTGTGTTATTTTGTAACATATTATACATGTGTTATTTTAGTGAATGAGCTTGAGACTGAAGGTCGCCTTGCTATTGAGTCTCCCACAACACCTATTACAGTTGCACCAGATACCTTTAACTTAGGTAAGTGAAGAATGCAGCATTTTTTTATGAATGAACATGACAGTGTACATGTTGGATGTCATACTGTACACTTTACTTGTTATTTGCATGTAACCTCGTTGTCACTCAGGGGTTTTATGGACAGTGTACATGTAAGGGCCTAGGGACCAGGCAAATGGTTTCTGTTTGGAGAGTGCACACTGTAATAATTATGTTGTTTTCTTCTCAGCTCTGCTTTCAGGTGGCAGAAGTTTTTTCAAAAAGAAGTGAAAATCAAAACTGTACACTCAGTGTACTCTTGTCGCTTTTTGAAACCAGTTGAGCTTTGGAATGCTCAAATTCATGTTATAATAAAGTTTTGAAATAACCCACACTCTGATTGGTTTTAAAAACAGTGTGCTTTATCAGAGTACAGATGCACTACCAGTTACGGTCTCGTGCCATCGAGTCGACCCAAATGAAAACTGGCCAACCAATTTCCAAATTTTTCCCTAGCTAGCTTGTTATTTTGATTTGCCGGTAGCCGTCTTGTACGACCCAGAAAATGAGTATGAAAACGATCTGTTAACCTCAGCAGATTTGGAATATGCTTCTGCGAGAAACACCACAAATAACAGCATGATATTAATATTATGGGTGTTTTCAGAATTAGAAGTTGCTGAAAACTGTCTGAGTTCCGCAACAACAAGGACAATTTTTGCAACTTCTGGAAACACAAGTGATATTAACCCTTTATTTTATTGAGGACTCATTGGGGTTGCTATGAAACAAACCTTTTTTTATTTTGTATTGTTTTTGACATGCCCAGATGAGAATGAAGAGCGTTCAATGGTAGAGCCGGCATCATTGGAAAACCCAAAGGTTAAAGAATTGCAAGAGGTGAATTAATTGAAAATATCATTAGAATCAAAGTAATGTACACATTAACTACCACGCCGAGCTGGCGTGTTGCTGTTTCTGATCATTTCGGCGATTTTGCCTGCGATATAAATTTCAGCGGTTCAACGCACAAAAAGTCTGGTGAATTTTCAAAATGGCGGCTTATGTCGTCAAAGTTCACAGTGTGGTAGAAGAGATTAGAACATCGCGACGTTCTGAGAAGGGGATGAATGAAAAGATTGGTGATGAACTAATGCAGCTAACTAGGGCAGTCATTAAAAAACACACTTTTCCACCCGAGAATGCTTACAAGTATCATCTTGCACAGCCTTTGCGAATGTTATCCAGATCAGCCGTGCACTGGAATAAAGCAATTTCACGGAGACTAAGACGAAGACCCAATGGTTTATCCCCTTGGACAATAAAATTTCAGCGACACATGCCATTAGAAGTTTTTGCGTGTTTCAAGGCTGCTTTGCTTCGAAAAGAGGGCGGTGGATTGTTGGTGAAAAATAGTAAACACGTGGAAATTCAGTTCCACGTTCGAGCTGCTTTGAGGGACTTACTGCTGGAATTTGCTAACAAGTACAAAAAATGTCTTGAACAAGTTGAAATCATGTGTGAAATAGAAAAGGATGATTCTTACAGCATGGTTATCATCAACCAAGATCACCCTGCCACATGGCATTATTCGAAAAAGTTAGAGATTATGAGGTTCACAGCAAGATATGGCCATTACAACAGATTGGGTGTCCCACAGTTTACTCTGTAGGCAGTCTATGTTAATTATCGAGTTACTTTATATATGTTGATATTTTATTGTATGTTTATAAAACTTTCATTGACTTTATAGTCAAACCTGAATTAGGCAGACACCCTTTATTATTAAGCAGACAGTAGCAAATGTTTCAACATTTCTCAGTTCTGATCCTTTGTTTTCTGGAAAGTAACTCCTCTATTATACTAAGCAGAAACTGGAGCATTCTCCAAGGGTGTCCTGCTGAATGCAGGTTCAAGTTGTTATAAATGTTATGTAAATTGCATTGGACATGTCACAATCACAGCTTAGGTGAATGGCCCATGGGAGGTGTATGTGTGTGGTCAACAGTGTTGTTTTGCCTGTTATTTTAAAACAGCCTTGGTAGACAGTGTCAAATCGAGGTCAGCTCTCTTGACTTAATTGTATGTCTGTACATGCACTGACAGCAGGAGCTCACATAATCTGCTCGAGTACATATGAAAACACAAGTTTTCCAATTTTCTGAAAGTACAATGTTGTTAAATTGAAAAATCACATTTCACATGTTTCTAGTTTAGTAACAACATTTTAATGTTCACAATCCTTTCATATGAAAAACAGAGTGGAAGTTCTTAAAAGACTTCTGATCTATAACATTGCTGAATCAAAATAAATTATTTGTTATGGTGAAGGTGTACTTAATTCAGCAACTTCTATAAAACAGGTAAAATGTTGCCACCAACTTAGTTAAAACAGTAAAAACTTCTGTCACTACTAGATTTGATTTTGTCCTTATATTTCAAGATTTGAAGGTAGTACTGTTGTACTTGTTCATACCGGTACAACTGCTGAAACACTTAAAAGAGCTCGTAAACCTTCAGACAACTCTCCCAAATCTGCTGTTTTGACAATCTCTTTGTAGATAAAAGAGGAGCAAAACTTGCACTTCTCTGCATTGGGCTCCTTTGGGTACCCACAAAAGCAAAAGCTGTCAGTGTTGATATATGATGGGATATATTGGTTGGTACACTTTGAATACCCAAAGTGATGTGGGTCAGCCCTTCTAAGCCAAATGTTGGAAACAAAGTCATGTTTGAGAACAACTTCCCATCTTGATGCAAGACTAGCATGCTTTGCATACTGCTGTAACCTTACAATATTGTTTGGCCTCCCGACCTTGCATGCTGTTGACACCCAAACCCATTTTATACTTGTTAAATAAAATTTGAGTGTGATATGGGACAGCATAGCCTATTGTCCAGACAGTAGGGCTGACATGATGAAGCAGTGTGGAAACTACATTAAAGAATCTTCGACAATGACCTTGTAGTTCACTCAAATCTCTATCTTCTATATTTACCCTTGAAAATAATGACACTGCACCTCTCAGTTCTAAAGCAGAATAAAGCCTCAATTGGGTTTCAGGTGGATCCCCCTCACCTTCTAAAGCAGCAACAAGGTACATAAACTTGTGACAAAGTTTCTTGGTTTCTTTACCTGTGAATCTGTAGTCAAAACTCCCTTTTCAGCCACTGTTGAACCACTTTTTCACTTTTTTAGTAGCCTTCCTCCCCTTACCTCTGTTTTAAGTGCAGAAAGATACTTTGCAAAACAAGAATTCTCAGGAACATCAGTAATATCTTTGCATGAAGAAGGAATGTTAGATTTATCAACACTCATAGACAGAATGGTATTGTGGATAAACTGACATGCATTATTTGCATTGTGAAGGGGCTCTGCAAACCCAACTTCGACAAATGGACCAATTAAAGGTTCAAGACATGTTCTTGCCTTGAACTCTTTGCCTTAATGAAATTAAGAACTTTTGTTCTCTTTGTCGATTCTGCAAGAGAAGTCTTGGCAAGCTTTTCTTTCAGTTCACTTACAGCTGCAGCTACCTCTAGTCTCTCTGAGAAATCCCATGGGTGCCATGTATTTTCAGGCTTCGGCCCAAGAGACCCATTTGTAATGTTCTGACTTGTTACTGTCATTTACATCCCCAAAAGAAGAAAAGTAGTAAGCTGCATTACTTAGCTCCCCAGAGTACGATGCCAAAAATTTCATGTCAGAGGGAAACAATTTTAATGAAAATTTCACAGTGCAATTTCTTATTGAAAAGGTCTTTTTTTCAATTGACTGAAATTCATGAATAAGTCTCCTAGCAAACCTTTGCATAACAATGTGATTTTCAGAGCAATTGGCTCCAGCCAACAGAAAATTTTCTTTTTCACTTGTAATGTGACTTCCACTGTTGAGAAAAGATATCAACCAGGCTGTAGCCTCATCATCTTTACCGAAAGGTGCACCGTCAGCCCCACATGCAACATGAAAGTGATATCTGTCATTATTGAAATACAAAATGTGTGACTTTTCACCCAATGTTTCAGCAATACAAATAAAGAGGTCTGCCAATTCAAGCAAAATATCAGTGAGCTCTCTACAGGTATGCCCCATTAACCTGCTGACTTTCATCTAAATCCTCATACAACTCAGAGAAATCATGAACTGTAGCTGCATTCCAAGTGCAATTAACATATTGCTTAACCTTGTCATAAGTCAAAAGCTTTGGCATTCTCACACCCTTCATTACTTGAAATGCTCTTCTTTGTTTGCTAGTAATGCTAGTAGACATGGACAAATTGGACCTGACTGCTTTGTACTTTTCCTTACTCATTAAGCCATTACTGTACAGCACTTTCACACTTCGCATGCTGTTCACATCACTACATTCAAAGTTTCCAACAAAATGTTTCACAACTGATCCTATGACTTTATTTAATACTTTACTAGTCAAACGAGTTTGAAACATAATTAAGAAGTTGTTTGGGTCTAGTTTTCTTTACCATAGTTAACCATATGCCATCTAAGGCAGGCTTTATGTTATCTGATGTTCCTCCGTGAATTTGTTTACAACTCTCTAGGGTTTCATCCCTTCTCTGTCTGCCTGAAATTTCACTCGTGGGAACTTTAAATCTCTCTGAATTTGCATCACACAGTTGAGATGGTTCACGTTGCCTCTTGAGTGTTTTCCTCTTCCCTAAAGGGAAACAAAATGTTATTAACTAACGCCTGTATTAAACCACTCACCAATAGTGTCTGGATAAATAATTTAACTGTCTTGTTATGCAGCTTACACAAAACTGACTAATGAAACAGTCAAAAGGCTTTAGCTACAGATTACCTGATATATTCTTATTGATAAATATCTAAGTATCTACCAATCAATATGAATATCTATGCTGTGGTTCAATTTCATCCTTGGTTTAAATTTTTCCTCCCTTTGTTTTTTGTAATGTATGACAATAATATTATAATATTATTAGCTTAAAACAAAGGGAGAAAATATCCTAAACCAAGGATAAAATTGGACCACATCTATGTTAGTATAGCTATCTCTCTAACTTGTTATCTCTGGGGTCAACTGCTTCCTGTTGTGCTGGAATTGTGGGAAGTAAGGAAGGCTCTTGCAACTGCTTGTTTCCTTTTAACTCTCTTCACCTGTGTATTAGAATACACAAGTTGCTATTCCAAGGCTATAACTACTCAATCATAGGGAAACATTTCACCACAGTTTAGAAAATGATGTTCAACTGGATAACTTAATGTTAATTATTAACAATTGAAAAACTGGTTGATGCCAGCCCCATGACTAGGGGAAAACACAAAATATGTTCTAAAATCAATTTCTGGTGAAATGTTAGCTTGGTTGCAAGAGAATTCAACCACTTCCTTTCCCTTTCCAGGGTATCACTTACTGCTCTTTTCTGAAAAAAAAAATGTTGATGAATTTCCTCCAGAAAGTATCCTTTTCTCAAATTACACACAATTCAATGAGTAGCAACCATCTGATATACAAAATAATACATCTTGAAATATATCAAGGTAATGCATAAATTGGTAAGTGCTAAAATAGCAGACAACAACCTTTCAATGTCTTATATTGTAACTTGTATATGTTGTACTATTCAATGTTGTTTCCTTTGTTCTGTACTCATTATCATACATTGCCAAACACAATAACAAAATTAAAGAAAATAATAATTGAACAGCCCAGGAAAAAATTGAACTACAACATATCCACTAAATCAACTCACCTCAACTATAACAGCATCCAACTTGTCTTTTTCCATTTGTAATGACCTGCACTCTAACAAGTAATCTGCTTTTACATTCTTCATGGCATATTTATACTCCCAATCGGAAATCTTTTTTATTTTTAGTTCTTGTGTTTTTCACCCGCTTTATTCTTCCTTTTCGTACCATCTCAACCACATCGCAGATATGATCAGAAACAGTAACACGCTAGCTCGGCGTGGTTTTACATCCTTGTGTTTCTATGATGAAACATAAAAGTTAGCTTGAGCTGTTTACCACGATATTTTAAGTCATCATTATTTTGACATACAAAATTACTTTCAAATTGAAGGAAACGTCAAAATAATAGTTATCTGAGGTTGAAAAGCATCAAAGAAGTAATTATGAATCCAAAGGGAACAAGGATGGTTGAGGATGGAGAAGATTAAGAAGGATTGTGAAGACCGAACTCGAAGATTCGCCATCCATGCGATGACTAGTCTGCAGACCTATCCAAAACAACAACAACTATATATGCGGTACACTTTTTTACCGGCACAGTAAACCAATCTCATACAAATTCAGCAACAACAAAAACTACAAGCTTTCTTCCAGGAACCTATGATTTTAGATTGGCAATAGCTTACTATTTCAGCGAGATATCCACAAAAGACTGCAGAAATCAGGTCACTACTAAAAGAAGCACTCTACAGGCAAAACTACAAATAACTAATCTGAACAGTGAGCAAAAACCTTGAAAATAGGCTCAAAACAAAGCTTACCTTGCCATGAAACCGGCCATCTTTGTCAAACTCGTCCACAAGGTATGAATTTCCCACAATTCCCTTTGAAAGTTGGAAACCTTAGCATAAATTTGAATAATCCGCCATTCAATTCAGCCGCCATCTTGTATTTTAACGCTGGACATATGACATGACCGAAATCACAGGCGCGGGAGCTCGGCGTGACAGGTTTTTTTATGAGAATGAATATGAAAATCATATATTTGAACTGCAGATTAATGATTTAACGTGACTGATCATCGCAGTTATGAACACTACTTAAGCAGTAGTGAAAATAAAACCTGAAAAGAATTCAGGCTTGTATGGGACTCGAACCTATGACCTCAGAGATACCGGTGCAGTGCTCTACCAACTGAGCTAACAAGCCCTCTGGGAGCTGGTCGTTTTGTTGGTTTGTAATATACCAGTGAGTGGTGAATATATGAGAATGTATTGTTGACCACCACTTTAAACTCTACAGTACATGTTCAAAACAAAAGCCCTTTAATGATTATTTAATTGATTTAAAGGTTTTTGACTTTAGTGTGATAATTGCATTTTGCATGGTTGCTACTGAACTATAGATAAAATAAATTAATGTACTCATTAACAGGTGGCCACATCAGTGTTGTTTTTTATGAGAAAATGCATGGGCATCTTGCTGGGATGAAAAGTAATCATAAAAAGGTTGCCACATGGCAGGATTCCACCTCATGGATATCAGGCCACCTCATTTCAGCCACCCTTGTCAACAGTGATATTTGATGATCCTTTTAGTCTGTTACCTTAGCTTTGTACATTGTATCTGCTTAATATTGTTCTTATTATAATTATTGTTTGATTGGATTGCCAACCAAAAAACCCAAATGCCATACAGTGCTGTACAGTGCAGCACATTGTACCTTTTAACCCTTTAACATTTCTTTTTTTTTTTGATGATTCTGAAAGTTCTTGTTATGGAGCCATTTGGTAAGGTTCAAATCGACAGAAAGTGATTATAACTATATACCATTTTTAAAGAGAGCCTCTCCATTAATACTTGTTGGTTGATTGACAGTTTACTCCCTAGGGAGTTGTGATGTCAAATGTGTCGCAATGTGAACCCTCCAACCAGGGCAAAACAAATTTTTTAGTATGCTGTGGCTGGAGAATTGGAGCTGAGAGCAGTTTGCGGACAGGAACAATAATGGCGCAATAGGTTTATGTCACTGACCAAACTTGGATACAATTTGTTGTTTATTGTGTTTCTTAGGTGCATATGAACAGTTCATGGTTTTCACAAGCATTCCCTCGTTTTCAACAACTTCGTTAGCACAAGGTTTACCCGAAATTACAAAGGAACGTTTCAATCAATTTATTTAGACGGTTCTATTCAGGAAATGGCTTTATTTCAGGATGTGACTGGCATTGTTGGTGTTGTAATACATTTAATTCTCTTTATATACCAAGAATGGAAAGTTATCGTTTGCTGGCAAACAATAATTTGTAACGTTTCAATCAATTTATTTAGACGGCTCTATTCAGGAAACGGCTTTATTTCAGGATGTGACTGGCATTGTTGGTGTTGTAATACATTTAATTCTCTTTATATACCAAGCACGGAAAGTTATCGTTCGCCGGCGAACAATAATTTGTATAAAAAATGTTTAAGGGTTAATCTGCACTCTCTTCAAATTTTGTTAACACAGAGGGATGGGAACACCTCTAACAGGAAATTCGTGCATATGCCTTTTTTGTTCTCTTGCAGTGATTTAATATTATAGTATGTATATGCACATGTACAAGTAGGTTTTCATTGATTGTATAGAATCTTTGCACAAAATGGATTATTTTCTCTTTACATTGTAACATTTTATTTGCACTGTATTTTGAAATTAATACATGTAATATTAATATTATTACTATCAGTCTACTACTATTGTAGCACATGTACTGCACTGTACATCTCCTACTTTGCGGCTTTGCTGACACTTTCTATACATGTAGATGGGGTTAAATGCTTGCAATTTAACCTAGTTAACGACTAGAAGCAAGTTTTGCTCAGTTATTGGCATGGCATGGCGTTAGCGTTTGCAGGTAGCCTTTCTGGCTTATGTCTGACGTCTTCAGGCAGTCCAGTGGTCAGCGGTGGTTCTGTTATATTTTATGCATGCACCTTTTCCATGTGCTTGTAGTTCTTACTTGCTCAGTGTACGGGGCGTTGTAGCTCATGTGTTTTCGAGTATTTCCCCTCCCTCCCCTCCCTTTAGTATTTTTCTTCTTCTTCTTCTTCTTCTTCTTCTTCTTCTTCTTCTTCTTCTTATTATTATTATTATTATTATTATTATTATTGTTATTTTATTATTATTATTTATTTATTTGTTTTTTCTTCCACTGAACTCCTAGTTCAGTGTGATGGGTGCTTGGTTTGGGGCCTGGTGTGGTGGGCGGGGCTCGTGGCTGGGTTACAGGTAGGGCAGGCTTATGGGGTGTTCTACCGACCTGGGTTTGGGTTGGCGGTACCAGCCCCCAGGTCCCTGAGCACCCAACCTCCACTTGTGATGCAGAAGTTAATAACTGTTACTTTTTGTTTTGGTTTAGGTTCTCTTAGATTGGATAAATGATGAATTGTCTGAGCTTCGAATAGTTCTCAGAAACATTACAGAGGATTTGTATGATGGTCAAATTCTTGCTATTCTGATGGGTAAGCCAAGCTTTATTCTTTCAGTTTAATTTACAAGTCATTCTAATTAATCAACCAACCAGTCAAGTATGTTTACGTGTTAAATAATCCAGGAGGCCTGCCAGTTTTATTGTATTTGATCTACAGAACTAGTTATAAGACAGTCAACCAGCTAGCGAATCCCAACCAGCCAATCATCCCACTAATCAACATGTCAATCAGTTGACAGTTGATGAGCCTGTCTGACTGTTATGCAATCATCGAGCAAATCGGTCAATCATGCAAGATGAGACACACTTGCCACCCAACCAGTGACCCCTTGTTATAGGAAATTAACGCTCCATGAAATTAATGTGAATTTTACACGCATTAATTTAAGTGGTGTTAATTTCTGTGAGCGTTAATTTCTGCGTCATTAATTAAGTGGTGCATTAATTTCCACAACCTTAATTTACAATGTACATTATTTTCGCCTCAAATTCTCGACACTCCAGACATTCTTGACAACTAGGAAACAATAGTAAGATTTTTTCGCTTGCTATTTTCAAATCAGTTTTTCACAAAGTTAAATTCATTTGTTTACCATATTTCTGAAAAAAGGAAAAAGCATTTATTTTATCAGGATGGAGATCCACCGGGATCATGAACAATGTCAAAAATGCTCGAAGTAGCCAGATTCCTTTGCTAAACCCACACATTTAGGGAAAATTCCACAAAACTTTGTTTGCATAATTATTACATAGCAGATTTTTACACTTGGTGTAAAGAAAGCTAGACGTTTGGTATTAAAATAAATTTTTTCCTGTTTTCTCAACAGATCTGTTTTTCTGTTTATCTTTTAGCACCTCTTTTGCGTTAATTTCCTTTATTGGATTTAATTAATTTTTTCCTTCAATTTGCATTATTAAATTTAAGTCACATTAATTTAAGTCACATTAATTTCAAATACTTTAATTAATGTGAGCGTTAATTTCCTGTAATAAGGTACAGTGTAGTCAGTGGTTCAGAGAGGCAAACCAATAATTGAAGGGCTGAAAGCGAAACTATCGTATGTGATGGTCTGTGTGAACGTACTTTAGGACCGGTTTTTTTCGAAAACGAAGTGCGCAATGGCAAAAAAAAAATACAGGGCAATATTCTTTGACAAAAAATGGAGTCCACATGTCAAAATTCAGCCAATTCCAAGCAATTTGAAATTTCAAGGCTAAATCGTCACATACGATAGTTTTGCTTTCAGCCCTTCAATTAAGCTAAGCTCATTATTTTGTAAATATAAGAGAAGTTAAAGATATTGTGCATCAAATGGGAACTCGGAAAAAAAATCCGAGCCCCAGATGGGATTTGAACCCACGACCCTCCGTGATCTAGTCGGATGCTCTAACCACTGAGCTACTGGAGACTCTGTGGTGAGCAAGGGTGAAATGTGGGTATTGACTAGAACTGCATCACGCAGTTACATAGTCAAATTTTAAACGACCATATATGACTCATAACTGCATCGCGCAGTCACATTAAGGCATATCGGCGATAGCACCTCGCTAACTGCATCACGCAGTCACATTAAGGCATATCAAAGATGCAACCAACCAACCACCAAAGCGAGTAAATATAAGAGAAGTTAAAGATATTGTTGTGGGTTCAAATCCCATCTGGGGCTCGGATTTTTTTTCCGAGTTCCCATTTGATGCACAATATCTTTAACTTCTCTTATATTTACTCGCTTTGGTGGTTGGTTGGTTGCATCTTTGATATGCCTTAATGTGACTGCGTGATGCAGTTAGCGAGGTGCTATCGCCGATATGCCTTAATGTGACTGCGCGATGCAGTTATGAGTCATATATGGTCGTTTAAAATTTGACTATGTAACTGCGTGATGCAGTTCTAGTCAATACCCACATTTCACCCTTGCTCACCACAGAGTCTCCAGTAGCTCAGTGGTTAGAGCATCCGACTAGATCACGGAGGGTCGTGGGTTCAAATCCCATCTGGGGCTCGGATTTTTTTTCCGAGTTCCCATTTGATGCACAATATCTTTAACTTCATTATTTTGTATGTGCATTAATATTCATGCGCTAATTGAATGACCTGAAGAGCACGTGAAACGATTGACGGGTAGAAAGGATTGTTTGATAGTGTGACATAGACTATAATTATGTTTGGCAGTTAAAACATTGATTTAAGTCTTATTGCGAGGAAACTTACAGTGTACGTGGCTGTAAGCTGTCGATCGCTAGCAAAATTTAATCAAAACTTGCCAGCCTGGTGGTTGAAGACGTCATTCAAGTCTGTAGACCTGCAAGTCAGACACCTCTCAAAGAATCCAGTGGTGTTTCCCTGTGCTTGCCAAATGCGAAGAGATTGAAGTTGACTCCAGAACAAATCGGCGTTTTGCAGTACAGAGTACCAAGCCAGGCGGGACAGTCTGAAAGCAACTCTTGTCTTAAAAGCGGCCCGTAGTTGAGAGTCTTGGCCCATTTGCTGAAGGTTGCCGTGCTAGAAATTGGGAAAGGACAGTTGTTTTTTGACGGCAAATGGGCCAAGACTCTCAACTACGGGCCGCTTTTAAGACAAGAGTTGCTTTCAGACTGTCCTGCCTGGCTCAGTACTCTGTACTGCAAAACACCGATTTGTTCCGGAGTCAACTGAAATCTCTTTGCATTTGGCAAGCACAGAGAAACACCACTGGATTCTTTGAGAGGTGTCTGACTTTTGGGTCTTCAGACTTAAAATGATATCATTGGACCACCAGGCTGGCGAGTTTCGATTAAATTTAGCTAGCGATTGACAGCTCACAGCCACGTAAGTTTCCTATCAATAAAACTTTAATCGATGTTTTAACCACCAAACGTATAGTCTACGTCACACTATCAAACAATCCTTTCTACCGTCTGGTCTGGTGAACGTGTGGTCTGTGTGAACGTACTTTAGGCCTGTTTTTTTTTTTAAAACAAAGCATGCAACAGCAAAAAAAAATACTGGGCAATGTTCTTTGACAAAAATGGAGTCTACATGTCAAAATTCAGCCAATTCCAAGCAATTTGAAATTTCGAGGCTAAATCGTCACATACGATGGTTTCGCTTTCAGCCCTTCAATTATTGGTCAGATGAGAAACAAGTTTTAAGAACTTGTAGTAAAGGAATAGGGGTTGTCCTCCGCTCCTCCCTTTTCCTTAACCAGACTCGGACATCCTGCTCTTATATTATAGCCTGGGGCACCAACAGTAGCTAGTTCTTGAAACTTGCAGAACCTCGACTTTTTTATGGTCATTATTTTTCTCTCCAGAAAAACTGGCTGACATCAAGCTTGCTGAATTTGAAGAAGTCACCCAGTCAGTGGAAAGCCAGGTATGAGCAAAGTCATTGGCCCAATGATAATTACATTTATTCTCAATGCTTAGAGGTTTTTAGAAAAAAGCAATAAATTATCATTATTCCTTGTGCACTGTTAAGCACCTTACATGTACAGTGCAGTCAGTCTGCTACCAAGCAGAAATTAATTCATCACTGTGGAGCAACTTTCAAACCTCTTTCTGGGACTGTCCAATAGGCCATTTCTGAATTACAATACCTTTGGCCTTTCAAAGTGAGACCTGGTGCTCAACCATTAGTATGAAAATGGATTTATTTCATAATTTGCATGTGAATGAAAACTTATTTTCATATGAAAAGATGAGCATGAGAACTTGCTTTGAAAAAGATGCCAAAGATAGTTTGGAAATGGGCTACAGTCTTTGCACCTTTTCTAGCCGTGAGTTGGTTGTAAATTCATCATGAAAAGAATATCTTTTGGTGACATTGTTTGACCCAGACCTTTGATGAAACATGGCTTTAGAATTCCTTGTGAGGGGAGTGAAGGGTCTGGTCACCATCAACACAGTAATTTTAAGCCTCACTGTGATGACTCTCTGAGTCATTCATTAATTTCCATATTTTCCTGTGTATAGGTCGACCTTCTAAGTCTTGAAAATCACTCCAAAAAGTTGAACTTGACTTATACACGGGTCAAAACTCAATGGTCATTCAGCGAGTGGCATAACAATAGACTCATTGGCATAACAATAGACTCAAAAGTGAAGAAAAATAGGGAAACTACACAAGGAGTTTAAAGAAGAATATTTAATGGAAAGTGGTGCAGTATTGAATAAAGAAAATGTTAGAAATACAATTGGTTGTTCCATGATTTGTCTATGATCACATGCGCGCTACGTTCGGTCTTCATTGACATCACACTTTATAGCCTGTTTGTTGTTTCACATACCCTACTTTAAGCTTGTCTTCTCCACAGAAGTTGCCACATTCCCTGTGATTTAATTGGGTTTACATTGTGAAGTTATTTCTGGAAGAAATTCTCCAATAATCGTGAACAAAACCATCCTGTTTCTGCTTGTGTGATCAAGCACAATCGAGCATGACTCAAGGCACGTTGCTGGCTTAGTAACCTCGCACCAAGGTTGGTTGTTCATTACCAGGTTACCACGTCATGGAAGATGGCGCATTGGTTACAACTTCGTTCTTTTGTGTTTTTGGAGTGTTTTTTAGTTTTTTTTTGGCATAAAAAGGTTCCAAACATTTCCTATAAGTTACAAGGTTTGTTAAAATACCTTTATATTGAAGGTATGGCATTGAATTTAGGAGGTTTTCAACGATACTCTCGCTGAAGTGTGTCACTCATTTGATGCAATTTTTTCTCCATGGAACTTTTTGCAACAAACCAGTTGCTAACATAAAGGATTTTGAACTCAGTTTGTACACCATAAATTAGTAAAATCTCAAGTGTTGGTCTCAAAAAGTAGGGTCGACTTATACACAAGGTTGACTTACTTGTATACACGGGAAAATACGGTAGTTCTTCTAGTTTTCCCAGTTCCACACCCTGTAGTTGTTTTTCACTTTCCCAAAAATGGGTGTTTTCTGCCTATACCTATCATCAATCTTTCAAATGTTAGGAATTGAAAGAACAATTCATCCGATATTTGGCTTTATTCTGACTGGTTCATTACATAGAAGGTTTGTCTACATGTACCTCAAATTTGATCCCTGCTGGTAAAAGTAAAATCATGGAAAGTAAATAGTTGTTGCCATCTACAAATTCCATGCCAGTTTCGAATTTCAAACCAGCATAGGGTCATGAAAAAAATTGCTGTGGTCAAGTTTTGCCATCTTTTCCAACAATGTCGGTGCAAAACCGACCATTCATGAACCAACCATTCATGCAATAAACTCCACCTCATAATATTTTAATTTTGGGAAAAATTGAATTTACAAACAAATTATGCAAAATACAATGTAAAGCCCCGGCTACATGTTCAAACATTGTTATAAAACATTATTTTGTTGGATGAACAATGTTAGAATGTGTAGCATGCATGTTTGATGATGTTTGTTCAACATTTCTTGTTGGAAGAATGTTTTGATTTCGATCAAACATTTTCTCCAAAATACAACAAATGTTGAAGCGTGTAGCCGCCCTTTCAACAATGTTGTACAGTGGTGTATTGTAAAGACCAATCAGAGTTAAGGGCTCCAATCCGAGAGCCTAATAATTGTTGAAGTCAAAACCCCGAAGTGACGTGTTTCCAGCAATGTTGTATGCTTATCCAACATAGTTACAAGACTGTAGAAGTGTTCTTACAACAATGTTGGGACGTGTTCTTCTAACAATGTTACAATGTGTAGCCGGGGCTTAACTTGTCAGATCAGGGTACAGTGCTCATGTCATACTACACAGTGCACTGTATTTGTCTTACATTGTACAGTGTACATGTACATAAAAGCCAATGACTTCTAGTGAAATGAAAGCTATACATGGTTGTGTTTCACAGCATCTACAAACATGTCTCTGATCAGGTACACGTGGCAGAACTTTAGTTAGTGCATTAATTGATTTATTTAGCAAAATAACAATTTATATTGATTTTCTTATTTTTTGCAGAAAGCTAAGTTGTCTGTTTTACTAGGACATGTGAATAAACTCTTGGGAATTCCTGACCATCGTGCAAAATGGACAGCCAACTGTAAGTTACATGTAGCTACATCTTACAGTTCCAATACTAAGACGTTTAGTTCAATCCCGGTCTGTAGCTTATGAGACAGCCTGCCAAATCTCCTTTTATTTAACCCTTTCCTCCTAGGAGTGACTTATAGAATGATTTTCCTCTGTCTAACGCCCAGACATTGGAGACCCCTTAGGGGTTAAAGGGTTTGAAAGTCTATAAAGTACAGATGTGTCAGTATTGTATACTCCACTTACCAGTGACGTCTTTCACTTCCTTATTGTGCTGAACGATTTTCCCCTGCCCCTACCTTCCCCTATCGCCAATGTTCTTTGGTTAGAATAATGTTTTAGTTCACTAAAGGCACAGGGTATGGTGAATGGGGTTAGGGGTGCCTAAATTATACTACTGTATGTATTATAAAATGTGCAACCCGAAAAGGAGATCACTGCTTTATTAGACAATATTATTTTTAAGACTGTAAATTCTGTTAGCCATATCCAGGGGTGACAGTATTTGGAAGGTTGAAGATGGCCTTTAGCAGTATCTTAGGAATCAGGTATCCAAGGAATTGGGGAACAGGGTTGGCGCAGGGATGAGAGCACTTGCCTTCCACCAATGTGTTTCAGGTTCAATTCCTGGACTCGGTGTCATAGTGGGCTGAGTTTGTTGGTGCTCTACTCTGCTCCGAGCCTCCAAACTCCGGTTTTCCCCTCTCCTCAAAAACCAACATAATTGTGATTTGATTTGATTTAGTTGGCCTATCAGTAGAACACATGTGCTTGGCTAGAAATAATTATTTGAGACTAAAATAATTAAAGTTATTATTATTATTATCATCGTCATACATGTACATTATATTGCTATGGTGTTCATTAGTTAATTGCTGTTAATGGTAATCAAGAGAACTAACTCTATTGAAGAGCAGTATCGCATGTGGTAAATTGGTGTTGACAATAATCCATTGAGGGATACAATGTATGTGCTGTACAGTGTAATTTGAAGTTAATATCCTGCTGGAGATGTTCTTCCATTGTTACTTAGAGCTGTCCCTCTCAGTCCTTTCCACTCTTTGTAGGAGCATACATGTGGGGCCTACAGTCATGTGACTGTAGGAGCATACATGTGGGGCCTACAGTCATGTGACTGTAGGAGCATACATGTGGGGTCTACAGTAATGTGACTGTAGGGTTCTGTTACCAATTGAGGCCTTTGCAGTGACACATGGTTAACCTATCGCCCAGTCTCCAGCCAACCCTTTAATGTATAGTAGGACTGACCATCATACTGGAACTACATTCTGTGGGGTTAAATGCAATTTAACTTAGTTAACAATTAGGAGCAAGTTTGCTTAGTTATTGGTGTGTGTGGTGTGGCATGGCATTCGTGTTAGCATTTGCTATTATATTTTGGGTTGCCGGCAGCCTTATAGCCTTCTGGCTTGTTTGTGTGTTCTTTTATGTTCTTGGCTTTTCATCATCATCATCATTATTTTATTTTATTTTATTTTTTTTATTTCCTCCAAGTGCTGAACTCCTGATTCAGTGTGACGGATGCTGGGGCTGGGTGTGGCGGGTGGGCTTGTGGCTGGGTTGCGGGTAGGGCAGGCTTAAGGGGCGTTCTATCGACCTGGGTCGGTGGTACCAGTGCCCAGGTCCCTGAGCACCCAACCTCCATTTGCGGCGCAGGCATTAACTGCTCTTTGCAAACAGTGTCTGGGTTCTTTTTCATCCCCTTCAAATTTTATGTTACAGTTTTAACAGGATGTATTTATCAGCAAAGTAGAAGATTTGGTCTCTGTTTTTTCCACAACTGGTTTAACTGTACATCTTTGTGTAATGAATTGTTGTACAGTGTAGTTCAGGAGAGGTTTCAGTTCTGCTAGTTTAAGTCTGATGTGAGAAATTTGTATGTTTATATGAAACCAAAGGGCCTGATTGTTTTTGCATCATGTGCAGGGTATGGGAATTGCCTTGTACAGTATGTACACAAACTGGGCAATGTTGATTTGTGGACCAACATGACTTTCCTTCATATCTCTCAAACCAACCCTAACCCCTTCAGTAGCCATTAAAGTTTATCTAGTTTTAGAAACTTTTAATGTTATGTCATGTTTCAATAGATCTCCAAACTCTTAAATTCTAATATTTATTATTGTGTTTTTTTTTTGTTTGTGTTTCTTTAGCAATTCATAACAAGAATATTGTAGCCATTCTTCATTTGCTTGTTGCTCTGGCACGCCATTTTGAGTGTTCCCGTAAGCTACCTGGTGGTGTCAGAATTAACTTGGTTGTGGTGCAGAAGAAAGGTGGTATCTTGCTTCCTCAGAAAGTCATTGAAGAGATCACTGCGGCAACTGAGGGAGAGGAGTAAGTCGTCGTACCATAATCATAATTATCCATTATTGAAAGGAAATATGTGGCTCAAAATAAGAGAGTTCTAACTTGCTTGTTAACCGTTTTGGGCTTCATTGCTCTGTAGTAGTTAGCTCTTGAGAGAAATCCCTGCATAGAACTGCTCACTAGCTGACAGCCTTTCAGAGACTTTAAAGGGAGCAGGGTTAGTGTAGTGATCAGGCCACTCACCTTCCACCAGTGTGGCCCGGGTTCTGTTCCTGGACTCGGCATCATATGTGGGTTGAGTTTGTTGTTTGTTCTCTCCTCTGTTCCAAGAGGTTTTTCTATGGGTACTCTGGTTTTCCCATCACCTCAAAAATCAACATTTACAAATTCCAATTCGATCTGGATGCAGGACCTCCTGAAAACTGCTTTGGTGAGTGGAGCTTCCTGGGTAAATATCTTGATTATTATTAACACAGTTAGTGTTAACCCCTGTACCCCTATCACTCCATTATTTACAGAGGAAGGCAGTAGAGAGAGTTGCAGTCAATTATTTGAACTGAATGTATTATTGTACATGTAGCCCCCTCAAGTTGTTTGTTGGAAAGTTAATGTAGGTCAGTCGAGCAAAGAATATGAAACATACTTACATGACAACACTGTTATCACGTAAGAAACTAAAATGGTTCATTTTATTGGTTTCATTTCAGTGATGAGAATGGAAAGCCTGGTAATAATAGTTTTTGAATGCTATGTTGCTATTTACATTTATTTATTATTTGTGACATTAATTTTTATCCTCACTGGGAATTTTTAAATTGCTCCTTTTGAAATGTGGAATGTGGAAGATCATGTGAGCAATTCCTGCTGGAGACCATGGCTGCTGACACTTGCACTGCCCAGCCAGTCATTAATTTACTGTCTATACTTGCTGGCATGTTTCATACTTATATCTTACCTTCTCCAGGAAACATTTTATGAAGGTTGACTTGTTTGGAGAACTGACATGTGAATTGAGGATGGTATAACCAAACTTCACATCCTGAAGGGCTGTTTATAAAAAATTAACAGAATAATGAAAACACCATGTGTTAATCTTTGATGACATTTTTTTTGCCAATGAACAGACACTGTTCTCCTCACCTCACCTCCCCACCCCTCCTCTCCTCTCTCCTTGACCCTCCCCTCCCCCCCCCCCCTCTCCTCACCCCAACGTGTTTAACCCAGACCTCTGTGTTTTGCCTGTTTGGTTGCGAAGTTCACGAAAAGTAATCTCTTCTGTGATATAAATTCTGACAAGCATTTTTATTTCCTCTGGTTTCTAGAAAGAGACGCTTTTGATGCACTTTTTGATAATGCTCCCGAAAAGCTGAATGTTGTGAAAAAGGTAGGTGGACTGTGCACATTGGTATGTACATGTGCGTGCCTGTGGCACAGAGTGTGATCACACTTGGAAGCTTGCAGTCAATAGTGACTAGAGATGCTATATATCAGGGCTGTTATCGTTGTGACCGCAACTGTAGCATTATCGAAAGCAAATCCTTAAACAAATCACAGTTATGAACACTACTGAAACAGTAGTGAGAACCCACGACCTCTGCGATACCGGTGCAGTGCTCTACCAACTGAGCTAACAAGCCAACTGGGAGCTGGTCGTTTTGTTGGTTCGTAATAAACATGGCTGTCTATATGAAATTCATATATTTGAACTGCGGATCAAAGAATGAATATGTGAGTGATCGTCACAGTTATGAGCACAAAAATTCAGGCTTGTACGGGATTCGAACCCACGACCTCTGCGATACCGGTGCAGTGCTCTACCAACTGAGCTAACAAGCCAACTGGGAGCTGGTCGTTTTGTTGGTTCGTAATAAACATGGCTGTCTATATGAAATTCATATATTTGAACTGCGGATCAAAGAATGAATATGTGAGTGATCGTCACAGTTATGAGCACAAAAATTCAGGCTTGTACGGGATTTGAACCCACGACCTCTGCGATACCGGTGCAGTGCTCTATGAACTGAGCTAACAAGCCAACTGGGAGCTGGTCATTTTGACAATTCCTCGTAAACCTGTGAACTAGACTAGACTAAGCTATCTACTAGACTAAATATTTATTAGTGAGACATCTTGAGACAATTTACACAACCCGCCGCGTGTAGCATCAGCTAATCGTGTCGGGTATTAGTAATAAATAAACATTAAACATTATAAGCTAAAGGAACGATGAAATTCAGTGTAAATAAATGTGAATATATGAAAATTACATCTAGAGCTACGGCTGAAGATGCGAGAGGTCATTGCAGTTAACGTTTTCGTCATATTTAACTGTTTTGTTACATTTTATTGTATTTTATTATTGTTCTTTTGTAGTCCCTGCAAGGTTTTGTCAACAAACACCTCAACAAGTTGAGTTTAGAGGTTGCTGACATTGATTCACAGGTACTGTACCTACAGTATACCCAATATAAAAAGGAATGCGAAGACAAGGGGGTTACGGATATCAAAAACTTAGTTATTCAACCTGACGCAATGCCCAGAAGTCAGCTGTTGGACGGAAATTTGTTTTCGATTGATTATTATTTTCTAAGAAATAGATAATTTTGTACACTTAGTTTCTGCTTTCATTTCCTATTTTTCTTTTTTCCTTGTTTTTGCGTTTAGCGTTGCTCAGGAGCACAGTTTTTGGACGTAATTAATATACATGGCAAGAGTGTGAAGATCCACTATCTTTCAAACCAAATTTACAGAAGGTCGATGCCCGTTTTTCCCCTCTGCGCAAATTGAAATAGCAGCTCTACCCTGGTTTTTTGGAAGAATTAAACTCTAATATGAACAATCGATCAATAATTCTCTGTATTTCGTTTTTTTTTTCGTCGTTATCTTGCTAAGTAGAGCATGCTGCCTTTTGCTTATTTCTTTAATTCTTTTAGAATTGAAAAGATCACAATCGAGTTTGGTTCTTCTTTATTTTAGTTTCACGATGGCGTGTATCTTATTTTCCTGCTGGGGCTCCTTGAAGGCTTCTTTGTTCCTTTGTATCAGTTTTACATCACGCCTTCTAACAAAGATCAGAAGGTGAGCACCCTCCAGTCTTTAGTCTTTGGGTATTGTGCCAATGTCTTGTTGCTTGCGCAAAAAGATCTTCCTACCCTCTGATTTCTTGAAATCGTTTGTAGGAGTGAGATAATGGCTGACTTGTGTCAAAAAGGCCCAAAACTAGGGACTCACTGCGCTCCTATTAGAGTTACACCGTATGGAAGATCACTGTGTTTATAGAAGCTTTGGCGTTGACTAATGCAAAATGCAAAATGTTTCTGCGTTGGGCTAAATTTCAAAAAAAAAAAAATTCATCGAGGTTCTGCTGTTAGGCTAACTTTCGGAAAGTAATATTGCTTGTAGTTCGTAGCTGTTCAGTAGAGAAATCCGATACAGTGTGCGTAGACACAGGCAAATTTGTTTGTTTGTTTGTTGTTGTTACTGCTGTTGTTGTTGTTGTTGTTGGTTTTTTTTTTGTTTTTGTGGTGAAAATAGAGAGAATAAACATTTAAAAGAATTAAAGCTGTTAAACTTATTGCGGCGCGCACTAACGCTATATTTGGCTACGTTTCTTCCTTTGCGCTCGCACTCAATGGCTGACGGAGCGTGACATGATACAAACTGCGTGCGCAGTGAGGAGGCGCAAAACAATTAGCGCCAACATCCTTAAGTGTCGAGTAAAAGTGCATTCTTCCAACATGGGATTGGATTAGGAAACCAATTCAAACTACTCAGCACATTGTACTTTCCAAATTGTTTCACTTGCAGCTTACAGGTTCGAAGTAAAAAAAAAAGTTGTGCCGCGAATTAGCTAAAACAAGGCAGTAAATGTACAGGCTGTAGTCAGGTAGTGTAAGCTCACGGGGAGACGGTTTAAGACGACTCTCCCAGCAACAGTAGCATGTATAGTCTCACTTGAAGATTAATGTTTCGTTTTTGTTTATCCTTTGAAATCAACAGCTCCATAATGTTGCATTGGCTATCGATCTCATGCGGGACAGTGGGATGAAGTTTCACGCTAAACCTGAAGGTAAACTTAAGTGGAAAATGTGGTTTATTCGTTATTGTCACCCGCAAAGTCGGGAAAAAAGAATTCTCCCAACAAGAGTCGAAATAGTAATTGGAAGGTCACAGGTTCAGCTCCTGTTGTCCGGTTATCGTAGACATAAGTGGAGACGACCGGTCAGCTCAGTTGATGGAGGATCTTTAAATAATTGAGGCGAAAGTGCTGCCTTTGTAATTACATCTGCAAACGGTTAGACTTTCTAGTCTTCTTGTAAAGGAGGTAGACCGTAGGCCCCGTCTCACAACTCTTCATAATTGATTCTGTGCAACGTTAAAGAACCAGTAGGGACATGATGAACCCTGGTTCCCTGCCAGCAGAGGTCTATGGCGGAGAGAAAGGAGAGAGACCTCTGCCGGTGCCCGACGAGTTTCCTGTCGCGCAAGCGCTAGCGTTCCCTTGACAACGAATGACGTATTGCTTACGGTGCGACCCGACTCGGCAAACTGGTTTTCGCGCGAAATTTGCAGCAGCCGTGCGCGGTGTTTATTCATCACCAGACTGTTTACATTACAACTTTTACCCATTTGCGCAAAGAAATGATCAATTTTAAAACGAATCGTCGTAGTCATGAGCTGTAATGATTTTCCATAATAAGAGAAAGATGGATAGCATTGAAGCCAAAGAGAAAATGGATAGCATTGATTCAAGCCTCTTTCCAGGCCTGCTGCGTCTGGTTAATCAATCGAGGGACAAGGGCGCAAGTTCTTGGCTGAATGCGATGCCTCTCGCAGACAAAGGTTTAGCCCTCAACAAGCAAGAGTTTAGAGACTCGCTACGCTTGCGTTATGACTTGCCCTTAGTCGATTTACCAAGTCATTGCATATGTGGGGATAAATTCACCGTTAGTCACGCCCTCTCTTGTAAAAAGGGGAAAAGGGGGGGGGGGGGGGGGGTTGTAGCGCAGAGACATGACGGTGTACGGAACTTGTTAACGACATTCATCGACAAGATCTGCAATAATGTCGAAATCGAACCACGCCTTCAACCCCTGGACAACGAGCGATTTCATTTGAGGAGCGCTGTTACAAGTTCTGAAGCAAGGTTGGACATCAAGGCGGAAGGCTTCTGGGCAAGAGGAGTTACGGCATTTTATGATGTTAGAGTTACGCACGTCAACTCCAAGTGTTACCAGAGCAAGCCAACATCAGAAGTGTTCAAAGAGCAAGAAGAAGCGCAAGTACCAGCAGCGGGTGTTAGATGTAGAAATGGGTTCGTTTACGCCTTTAGTGTTTGGAATCAATGGCGGAATGGGAAACGAGTGTCAGCGCTTCTTAAAGCATCTCGCAGACAAGATAGCTCAGAAAGACACCGAGTCTTATCATGTTGTAATCACTTGGCTCAGGACACAGATCTCGTTTGAACTCTTAAGATCGGTACATGTATGCGTCAGAGGTTCGCGAACGCCGTTTCGTAGCAAGATAGAGCAATCATCGGACTGTGAAATAAATGTCGCTAGTGCGGATATCTGAGATACGTGTCTATATGCTTTTATACTCAGGGCTTTTTATGGACACTGGTTTAGCCGTCATTAGTATAATTCGATTGTATGATCTAAATATCTGCATAATGTATTCTTAATTTTATAAAACTTTGAACTTTTATTTTTAATTATATCTATTTCTCTGCATAATGTATTCTTAATTTTATAAAACTTTGAACTTTTATTTTTAATTATATCTATTTCCTATTCTTTTATGGAAGGTTAAGTTACTTCTAATTTTCTTTATAGTGTTTTGAATGAATTAATATGATTTTTTGTAACAGCAGGTTTGATTGTAAATAGGATTTTAATTGAGTTTTTAATTGAGTTGTGTTTTTTTATTTTATTTTTTCCATAATAATAATAATAATAATAATAATAATAATAATAATAATAATAATAATAATAATAATAGGGAATATTCCGCAAGGCCGAGCAGGATAATTGTTGTATTATTCAACACACTGATAACAAAGCACAATTTACTGAGTTTATATTCCGTATATCGCAGGATATCTGCCGAGTGCGCGAGAAGTATATGCAACATGACCATATTTGGAAAGTGTTACGATTTGCTGCATAATAATCGTCGGTATTTCACCGAACCTTCCCATCATGCACCGCATTGATTGTGTAGGGCTTTGTATTTTCTGTGACATGGTATAAAATAGTTATGCAGAGCTTTCTCGTGATATACCATGGAAATATCCCACTTGTCGCTCGTATTTTTGTTTTGGTTTGTTGGGTTTTTTTTGTTTTTTTTTTGCATACATGCACATACGAAGAAACTACAAGTGACTAGTGGGATATTCCACGATATGCCACTCGAAAGCATTGCGTAACTAGTATTTATCTGTCGTTAAAGCAACTTTCTATTTTTCGTTTCAGATGTTGTTCAAAAGGATCTTAAGTCAACTCTGAGAATCCTGTACAGTTTATTCCAGAAGTACAAGAACGTTAAATAACTCGCTAATGAGTAGCTCTGCTCTGTGATGGGAACATGCCGTACAAGAAGAGCATGAGGCCTACAACCTCTCACTAGCTCTTTATCCTTTGTTTTATGGAGATAATGAAATGGAAATCCTATAAAAATATTACCAATGAAAATTAATGTTTAAAAGCTATTTCTAGGTAGGTAACATTTTTACTGTATCGTTGATAAGGCTTTAAGTTATGAAATATTTCCTTTATTAACCTATTGTTCAAACAGTGGGCAGATATTTTGTTAAAAGCTGTGAAAAATACTTAGGCACGCGCTCAGAAAGACGTTCGCAGCGGGATTTTTCTAGTTGTGGGAAGTTAGAATACCTTTTAACTTGAAACCGTCTTTCGGGGCTTATCAGATTTTATTTTCGTAATAGGAATTACTATAAAAATGTACACTTAATACAGATTTTCATATGCAAATAATGGATGGCCGTGTATTAACTACCTTTCCACAGAGGTTGGGGGAGGGGGGGGGGGGTGAGGTGGAGTAAGGCCGAGTAATTCCTCTTTCACACTTCACCCACCACAGTGTAAAGGGAAAAAGGGAAAGCGGTCGTGAATACACTGTAAAATAGTCAATGATAATTTGAGCCGTCGGATGGTTTGTTTTTGGCCAGCGGTAAACAGTTGTAAGAAATTTCCGTGATTTACTCTTTTGCTGTAGCCTGCACAGCTGGTGCTAATATATAGGGAGCGAGAGCAAACAAGTTTGAGGGCAACGGGCGCTTTAATTTTCTCACGCCCTATATTTCCTCAGCGCTTATTGTGCATGCTATTGTCTTGTGAGGCTGCGAACCGTGGAGTCTGGGCACTAGTTTACTACGTCAACTGGTGACAAATAGCAAAAAAGTGTGTTTTTATTTTGTTTTAAGCATGTCTCATTTGTTGTGGATGCGTGTAATAACCCAAGTTTAGTGTGGCCCAATAGCAAATTCAGATCAGTTGAGATTGGTTGCCAAGTCAAGTCAATCTTGCGTGAAACGATCGGTAGAAGAGGCTTGGAAAACAGCTGGTTGAAACTCGTTAGTCTCTATGTAGCAAACGTAGTAATGACTTACGAAAAAGAAAGTAAAGTGAGATTGTAACCTGATTGCCTCATAAAAGGTGGAATTAAGCAGATACATACGCACCTTGGTACTACTGATTGGTTATCGCTGACAGACGAGACGACGGGTGCGGGATCTCCAGTCTCGAAGAAATTGAAAACGTGTGCTAAAATGCCAAATTCAATAAACTCTATTTTTAATATAGTTAATATTTCTTAATAAAAAGATGACTAACACACTTTGCCTCGTCGTATCATGTGAAGATCAATATTTGCTCGAGATTGATCTTTCAAACCGGCATTCTTAATCCCCACGGTATAAACGAGCGCTTTTCGTTCAATTAATTTATTCCTGTTTCCCACGTTGCCATGTTACCACCAATAGCGTAGCTCCATTTTCTGTATATAAACCATACATAAGTCACAATTCCTCGATTCGCTCCGACGAAGGGCTAACGCTCGAAACGTCAGCTAATCGAATCCCTGTACGGTGGTCAATTTACATTATCAACTCCGTTGATAAACCAAATTTTCGTGTTTCACTCCCCCACTGACGCAGCACCACAGTTTCTTTAGAAACTGATCCTCTTTAGCTTGTATGTTTTGTTTTCCCAATGTAGGTCATGTGATGTTACCCTAGAGAACTGTTTCTTTGAAATTTCGTCTTGTTCACGTGCATGTGTACGCATAATTTATGAAAAAACAAAAGGCAATTTCCCTTGGGAACATCACATGACCTACATTGGGAAGACAAAATGTACAAGCTAAAGAGGTCTATTGTTGTCGAAGTGTGAGGGTTAATGTCTTCGTGGGAAGGTTGTGACCTTCGTATTCGCTGGCGATCTATCTAGCTCTATTTGTGTTTCGGGGTTCCACATCTACCTGATAACGTACTTTAGAGTCTTTTAGATATCTGACATTCGCCTAGTGTGCCTGTTCCCGCGATTTTATATTCCTGCAGAGTCAAGTAATTCGTGTGACGTCAGTAAATGGTATAAATACTTTGGGCGTTGATCAACGAAGTCGTGATGTTATCTGTCGTCCGTCACTTAAGCCGTGTTGTTATGAGCTGTGAAGACTGTAAACCGTGATTGGTGCGTTTCGATCCGTCTTTTTTTTAGTCAAATATCCGTAGGTGCATTGCATTGATTCCAAAACTGCATTGATATCGGCAAGAGTTCCCAAGTTGCTGAAACTCACACGTCTTTTACGATATCGAGAAACAAACTAAACTGTAAGGAAAAGAAAGTAATCCACAGTTTTACCATCCAGAGACTAAAAAATATTGAACCACCTTGCGCGGCATATCAAAACAAATCGATATCATATTAAGTATTGATTAGAACCTCCCTGTGCAGCCTATGAAAAAGACCCGCAGGAAGTTCCTCTCAATAGCTGTCATTTAGATTCATCCGCAGACTTCAAGTTCATTAGAAACACCCGTTTTAATGACAAAAGGACCCAGGAAGTACTTTTCAAAAGCATTCAGTGAGCGATTGAATGATCACACTTAAAGAATAGTTGTTAATTTACACAGTTGTACTACACCGAATGTTAAGTCGGCTTTGGCAGGTTAATGCCATTCAATAATTTTCACTCGGTGAGTTTAAAATACTTTTGATACCGCCCGGCTTCCAAGGCGTGTTCATTATGAAATGTACATGTACCACAGGAAAATATTACTCGATGTCTACCATTTGTGAAACAATAGCAATTACATTATTCTATTTATTTTATTTTGATTTTAATTCTATTTTCAGGTATTAAACTGAACATAACATTTCCCTACCAGCAGAGGTCTCTGGCGGCGAGGAAGGAGACCTGCTGGCAGGGAAAATGACCCCTGCACAGTTTGCCGACTAAAAATTACCGTCTTTTTGTTCCATTTACACTATTGTAGTGTAGGAGTCAGAATATGAGCACTATTCTTATGGCTGGTGTCTCTGAATTAGACTAACAAATGCACTGAATCGAATGCTTAATATATTAAGCATTCCGTATAATTTATTAAGGCCAACTAACCCCACTTCTTAGTGTAATCACTATTACACTACCTGGCAACAAGGCTGATTCAAATAGTTAAGAGAAGTGAAACTATTAGTAGTACAGGAGAATCCCGGGTTGCTATTTGTCAGTCATATGCCCTTGGTAGAAACGTGTGTGTTTCTCTGGATTAACTGCATGTTATCACGGAGGAAATGGTATATAGATGATTATTCTCTTTAGGCTGTAGACACGAATGTGTATGATAACAGGTGTAGAACATTTTTCACAAAAGAAGACTTCTACACAATTTCCGTCGGTGAGATAACCAATAATACTGAAATAAACACTTTCAGTTCCTCCGTGGGTGATAATGAAATGAATCGTTTGAAAAGCATTTTGCATTTCTAGTGACATTACAGGAAAAATGCGAGAGGTGTTAACACTTTTAAAAAATCAAGCTTTTAAGGAGTAATTAAACAAGGTGCAATTAGAAGGCATAAATATAGAATCAGCACCACTCATCATACACCATCACTCAAAAGACACTTGTCTTCACCCAGCATTTCATCAGATAATGAAACGGTAAGTCCTGTCACTTTTTGGTAGGTTTTATAATTTTTTAAATTAAAAATGTACTGCTGATGCTTTCAAATATTAAACGTTTGACGATCTAACTGTTTAAAGAGAGATTTTGAACGACGAAACATAGTTTTGTTCTTCTTTACAGTTAAAAGCGTTAATTCGGTATATTTCGTATAAAACGTACGTAACATCTCGTACAGTTTGCATTCTCTTCCAAAGAAGATTGTCAGACCGGCAAAACGCAAATATGTGTGTATATTGGAAAAAGTTAAAGTCAAAAGCTGTCTTAAGAAGAACGCGGTCGAAGTTAATTATTTATGGTCGTAGAATTTACCTGCATAAAAATTCTAATTGGCACTGCGTTTCTGGTTGTCCTTGATTTCGGTGTTATATAAATGAACTGGTGTTGTCAATTACAACATTAATGATGTTCAGAACAGACAACAAAACAGACCGACGATTCCAACCACCACAGTCCCCAAAAAGGAAATCATCTTTAGTTCTACCTTATTTCGGTGTACAAAGAAAAATTATTACCAAACAGCTGAAGACCTGCATTAGTAAATTTTATGGCTGCATTGGTCTCACGGTTTATGAAGGCAAGTTGCTGCTACCCGACACAGCACATTATAACAACGAAAAATGCCCCAAATTTGAGACAAAATGCGGTCAGTAGTGACTGAACGCGGAATGCAAGAAATGTTTGACGCAAAGTAAAGTGTTCTCACTTTTCACCCATTTGCCAAAATGTAATACTAAAAGGTAACACAACGGCCGACAACAAAAATTACAATAAAAAACGAATAGCTTCTAGCATGGTAACGCTCGTATTGTTATTGTGAATAAGACAGAGCCTCAGCGATTTCCTCCCGTCACCTAGAGGTTTTTTTTCTTAATATCCAGATTTATTCAAATTATTTGTTACGACCTAAGCTCATAGGTTCATGATCTCGTCCAATCATATGACGAGGCAACGATAAAAAGCATTGCAAACGGGGCTTTTTACAGGAACAGAACGATCAGGCGAAAAAAATTGTGTAACACCATATAATTGAAAAGGAAAAAATTACATCATCATCACCACTGTTATCATCATCATCATCATCATCATCACCACTGTTATCATCATCATCATCATCATCATCATCATCATCATCACCACTGTTATCATCATCATCATGTTAGCATCTTTCCTACTGGTCAGTATCTTTTTTACTTATTTCATTTTTTGCAGGCATTCCTGCTTAGTGATGGAAATACTGCTCACTGTTGCTCTTCTTGTCACTATTATTGGCGTAAAATACAGCTTAGCCTTTCCGCGTTTGATAGGTGGGTATAAATTCCACCATACATTATACTGAGTCATCCCCATGCATGCATACTCGGTTCCGATGCGTTCCACCGCTAACATATCAAAATTAGCTGGAACCTTTTAACCCTTAAAACGACCATTCGGGACGTTTGCGACCTTGAGGGTAATATGCAAACTGAAACGTTTATATCTCAGTCAGCTTTTTCGTCAGGCAATCGTTTTCTAAGAGATGGATTCAGAAATAATAGGTCTTTTCATACATACACCATTTCTGAAAATTGACCACTTCAGCCACAGTTACATCCAATCTTCACCGTTTTGTTGCCAAACTGACAGCCAATATTATTGCTCACCTTGTACTCTTTCAAGGCATTATTTTTTTCTTTTCACTGTCCTGTAAAGGCGAAAAGTTGGTTCGATAGTTATGCGCAGGGGTTATAAATTTAAACACCCAAAATTACCCCACACTGGACAACGTTGACGGTGAGCATGACCTTCGAAGTCTTATGCTCCACGCTATGTAAACGTTCATCCATATTTAGTATATGAAGAATTAATCTGTAAAATTTTTGAGAAATATTGTTCCTGTTTTATTTTACAGACACCAGCGATCAAAGGCGAGCAATGGGGGATCGTGAAAGCAAACGTTCTCGAGTTGGTTTTAGCCAAGGAGCTGGGTACGACTCTAGAACCAAACTAAAGGAGTTGCTTCGTAATGAAGAGAAACAACAACAACAACAACAAGAAACAGAAATGGGATATCTCAATCGATGGAATGAAATATTCCAGCAGGAGTTTGGGAAGAGGTCTGGCACCTCTACTCGGTCCCAGACCTCTTTGATCCTTGAACATACTTCGATTCCCAGGCCACTAACCAGCTTATTCCCATTCCTGAGTAACCGGCATTGATAACAAGAAACGGAGATTTGGGTAAATCAGCGGCTAAAAAAATATTTTGGAATTTTATTTAAATTGCCTTGTAAAAGATTGGACTTAGTTCGTTAGAAGATTTCATGTCATAATAAAATGAGAAAGCTGGGATAAACTGAACGCAAAAGTTGTGCGTATAATTTATCACAGAGATTCTAAAATGTTTCGGCGACTTCCGACGATTTCTCGAAGACTTCTGAACGCTACCAAACATGTCCGAATACGTTCCGATGACTCCCGAACACTTCGGAAGCTATTTGAGTTTATTTTCAGGCCCTCAAACGCAAACTGAAACATGACATTTTTGCGCGTTCTGATACAATTAGGCCTCAAACTCGACAAAATTTTTTAAGGTTATCAAAACCACTGCAAAAAACCGTGAACGATCAAACTTGTTCTACGTTGGATCAAAGATAGATCGTGACCAGTCAAAAAATAAAAAAATATAGGAAAATACTGCAAGGGCTGGTCAAACAACGCGTAAAGGCGTAAATACGATATTCCGGCTGGTCAACCTGAAGAAGCCTGGTGTTGGCCAGCATAAATATTGTATTTACGCCTTTACACGTTGTTTGACCAGCCCTTGCAGTATTTCCCCTCAAACTCGACATTAAGCGCAGTTTGTTGAACATTTACTGGGAATACTGAATTGAATTTTTTGTTGGTAATGTGTTAAAGGATAAGCCATCCGGAGATTGAGGTCTTTGGTCCGCAGGTGTGAGACTCACGCATAATGCGTGAGAGTTGGCAGTAGTGGTGGGCCGATGATCGATTATAATCGAAAGTTGATCGAAAAGTTCAAGCGACGCGACAATCGATTATGCTTTTTTCATAATCGATTGTCGCGAAAAAATTAAAATTTATTGGGGACAAATAATAGAATTAAAATCAATAAAAAGGTACGTTTAATATCTTTGTGTGTTGTCTTTTTTCGTGGACTCCTAACTTCTAAGTCATAACAGCAGAAATAATCTAAGATTGAATGTGTTTACCTGTGCGTACGCTGCGCGCTGTGTTGTTGTCACTTCAAATACACCACGCTTATTTGAAAGATGAGTCATGCTAAGCTGCTTTGTGTTTCGTAAACAACTGAACCAAATCATAAATAAAATTACAAGCTCACTGTTTCGCGTTTGTAGTATCACTACTACCACTAGCGAATGAAAGGTGTTAAGAAACAACATCGCAGCGAAATGTCGCCTCAAATTAATTGCCAGGGTCCTCTCTCAGACCTGCCTTGCTTACATGTTGCTGACGAGTCCAACATGACGGCTGAAATGGCCGAGTTGGAGATCTGTGTGGGAATATTTTGGTTTTTATCAAGTGAAGGAAGGGCCCAAAACAAAAGAAAACTTGGATATGACGAAGGTAATCTGTAGGCTCTGCAGAAAGCAATACGCCAACAAAGGTTTGTGGCACGTGTGTTTTGTTGATTTCGTGTCTGTCTCACTTGAAATACCGGTACTTGGAATGCTTATTGGTAGATTTTTTCCGATTATAATCGATGATCGATCGGTTGGGGCAATCCGATTATTTCCAATGATCGATTGTGAAATCTCAACCGATTCCCACCACTAGTTGGCAGGTATTTTTTTCGAAGTCTGTGATATTTTCCTCGAAGCCGCCCATTCAGGGAATTTACGATACTTGTTATATGACGTTTAAAATAGCCGCTGGCCAGATGATGTGATTTGAGTCGATTTGAGTCACGCACGACGTCACGCGCAACAGTCGTCTACTTGGTAGCGTCTGGTGTCTCGATCTGAGAAAGTCAAAGTCGTTTAATTGTGTTTTCCAAGAGGTAAGTAGTTGTTTTTTTGTTTGTATATTTAGCCAAATTTGTCGTGGTTGGAGCTGAACTGCTGAAGCATACATTAAGCTTAATTTTACAACTTCCTTGTTCTTTTAATAAAACAAACCTTCAGCCTGGGAGCCAATCTCGTTCGAAAACACTTACCATAACTGACAAGACACGGACAAGTGTAGATTATAGCATGTGATAACACTATATTTTATCGCTGCATGCTGTTGGGAATTTTTTTTTGAGCCGGCTTCGCGGTTTGTAGTCGATTGTCACTTGTCAAGGTTTAAATACTTAAACTTTATTACAACAGAAGACTGACAGATGAAAGTCCCCTTTTATATGTTATGCATGGAATATCCCACGAATGTATTGTGGTATGCACAAGTGTGTAACTGCAAAGAAAATATAAGTAGCAAGTGTGATATTTCATAGCATATCACAAGAAAGCTTTGCAAAGTTATTTTTATACCATCATAGCCATATAAAATACAAAGCCCTACACAGTCAATGTGGTGCACGATGGGAAGGTACAGTGGAATACTGATAAATTCACAACAGCTTTCAGGCATTCTGATTGGTTGTATTGTCCGTTGCATGTTATAAATAACTACATTCCCCACCCAATCAAAGTTGCAGTGAAAGAAATGTATGGGACACAATCCCAGAGTCCTGCAAGCGCATGCAAGTGAAGCTGAAGGTGAAATAGAAGCTGAGGGTGAAACAGAAGCTGAGGGTGAAACAGTGGTGAAAATTCTGTACTCATATTACAGGCTGACATCCAATCTCACTCCAAAGAAGAATTATAAACCACCATGAAACTATGTAGCCTTCCTACACAGATGTCTTTGAGCTCATCACACGTTCCTTCCCCACAAACCTCTGCTGAACTGAACTGCCACTTCCGTTCACAGCAGATAGCCAATCATAGTTCATCTTTCAATTTGTGGAAAGTAGGACCTCAACCTGGGATTTCTTTTCCCAGACCGATGCATGTGAATCGTCTGGAGGAAATTACTCCACGGGTGTCGATTTCTATTCTTACGCAGCTCACTATTGGTTTCTTCAAAACAAAGGCTAACTGCTGGCAAACGGAAGTGGTAGTTCAGTTCAGCAGACATTCACGGGGAAGGAACATGTGATGAACCCAAAGAGCATCTGCATAGGAGGCTAGAAACAATGTGATATGGGTTACAACAAATTCCTGTTATAACAAACCCATTTTACCAGTCCCTTGCCACTTCATTATTTTTATTAGAGTTCCGCTGTAATTATAGAAACTTCATTCAGCTGAGAAATTTGTTAAGTTACCTAACCCAATTTACAGACTGTGCAAAAAATCAGTTAGATGATGGCCTAAAGTGTCAGAGTATTTTATCACCATTACAAGTTTGCATGGTCACAGCACTAGCTCACAATTTTATACACAGAGTTTGACTAAAGGGAGCCCACTGTAGTTGACCATAAAAATACCATCTAAGTTCAGTGTCATCCCTGTGGCACTACCTATTCAATTTTAGACCTCATGAATGGGTATCCTGTTACACAAGTGGGCTTAATAGAGAGGGGTATGGAATGGGGAAGGGGAGTTTTTGTAAGTTAATGACTGCTTGGAAAGGGTGCTCTTGCCCAGCCAGCAGTACATGTGTATTTGATCATGATCATAAGTCACTGCTTACTGCCAACTGTGTTTCGAGGGCTCTTCCTTGGATTGGAAAATAGACAAGAGTTTGGGCAGGGGGCAGGAAAACGAAGGCCCGTGGTTTTAGCATCCCGACTGCCCTTCCCTCAGGCTTTAGCTCCTTCAACATACATTTTAGTTGTACATTGTTTTAGTTTTATCCAAGATTACTCGTGCAAGTAATCTGGTTCTTGACCATGGAGAAAAATTATGACTTGCCACATGCCACTTGCAGTTAACTAACTGCATGCTGATGTTCACTGCACACAGACTCATACATGTATCTTGCCCTATATCTTGTGTCCATGTATTTTCAACTTTATTGTATTCCAGCCTACATCTTGGAGCCAGTCATGGATTGCAGGGAGGTTGTGAATCCTGCCTCTCTACATTTTTGGAAATATTTTCAGAGGCTTTTTCATTGGCAAGCCAAGGGTTTTGTTTGCTAACAGTTCATTTTTTCTTGGAACACATTTTGTTTGAAAAATATTTGCCGTAATGTACTAGCACCCAAGTTTTGAAAGGAATGGCAACCAAACTGTGAAAAAAAAATTTTTTTTGAACAGTATCTTTAGTATTTACTATTTTTGGCTATTTGTGTAGCAATTTGTTACCTATTTCAGTTAATTTTGATTCAGTTGGCATGATTATCTAGAAATCCGTCCATGACAGCAAATCCAACAAGGTGGCAATACAAAAGAAAGATGCCACATGATGCCATCATGCAATAGGCTTCCTTTTGTTGATGACAATGTGAGGTGAAAATATAACAGAGAAAAACAAGTGCATAGTGGGGACGGACCTTCAATGGGCTCCTCTGCCTATTCCTCTCTTAATGTGCCACAGTGGGGGTGTGAGTTTGGTTGTATGTCGTCATCATTATCATCATCATCACCATCATCATCATCATCATCATCATTAAAGTAGTTATGAAACTTACTGAGGACTTTCTATTTTCTCCTTTTTATAACTTTTACATTCTATTCGCTAGTTAGCAATTAGATATGAACACAAATTTTCTATCATGCATAGGAATCAAGAGCAGATATCAATGTATCTTTCAAATCAAGAGCAATCAAGCACAATAGGAAAGGCATTGTCCATTATTACCCTCAGCCTGTTAGTTTGTCTTTCAATGTTTAGATATATACATTTGTATTGATTTCCAAAATTCAGAGCAAACTCAATAATTTTGTTGTAAAATGTATTTCCAGTCATGCTTTTTTTCATCATAGACCAGACAACCATCAAAAGAAATATCTGTTTTCCCAAACATTTATGTATCTAATTATTCATTCATTAATTTGTTTGTTTGTTTGTTTGTTTATTTTATCTGTTAATCGTTATTGATTTATTGACAGTTATGAAACCTGAAATCAACCATTTGAGACGAACACAGTCGGCAGGAAGGAAGGACAGAAATGTTGACGTCATTGTTCGTTCGTTCGAATCACGTGACAGTCACGTGGTTCGTAACATCTTTGCGGCAAGCATGGGAGAGATACGTGGTCCGTTGGTCCGTGACGTTATGTATCAGACCTTTCTCTACGGCTTCTTGTTATCATTACCATCAGCACTGTTAAATGTTTTTTGGTCTTGGGTTTTAGCGTTTTATCTTATCCTCCTGTTTGCCTTTTTGCTATCTGTATTCGCTGCCTTGCACATTGGTTTCTCAAGATACATTAAAAGTTGTTTGAACACGGATCTGAGCAATGTGGAGAGTATTTATATGCGTCAAAAAATGTCTCACATGTGGGTGGCAGAGATCAATGGACGTGTTGTTGGTATGGTAGCTCTTGTTCCCGACAACGACCACAATGAAAGCTTCGGAAAGCCTCGGGAACCCGTCGGAAGACTTCGGAGAATGGCTGTTTTGCCGGAGTTTCGTCGCCTTGGAGTAGCCAACAAACTGCTTAACAAGCTTTTGAATCACGCAAAGGAAATTGGGTATAAAGACGTCGTGTTACTAACAACCAGCGCACAGGAGGCAGCGCTTAAATTTTACCCAAAACACGGGTTTGAGTTGGTATCAAAGAGACTCGCTAACAGAGCGCTCCGAGGTTTTTATCATTTTGTGTATTGTTATGACCTTGAAAAATTGCAGAAAGTCGCATAAACTCATATTTATGTGTTGTTATTCTCTTCAGGGTAGACTCGGGCAGAAGCCAATCAATTCTGATTCTGATTCGCTTCCGTCTGAGGTTAATTTCTATCGGTTTTTAGTGTAAATGTACTAACGTTCTATCAGGAATGCCGTTCTCTGATTGGCTTCGATACTCGCTATTCAGTGTTAGTATAAATTTTCTAGCGTTCAATCAGTAATGCCGTTAGTAGATAATTTACTTGTTTAGTTTTGAACGACTAGATTTATATTAAAAAAAAAATAGGTTAAACGCCCCCGATTTCTATGTGATAGCTGATTTGGGCTGCGCCCTCATCAGCTATTACGCGATAGAAATCTCGAGATCATAATCTAATTGTTAAATAGCCATCAAACCCACTCTCTCCACCACCCCCCTCCCCCCTCCCCTTCTCCCCCAAAGTTTAAGAAAGCATTAGGCCGGAGAAGACTCGGCTTTCAGTTTACATCTTCTCGGAGCATGCCTTGCTGTTATATTCGAGAACAATTTATCCTGTGTTTTCCGGTCCTTTTTTATTAGTTGCGCGCGTGAATTTCGACATGGCTTGCCGTCCTTATCTCGGGAAAGTACAACTGAAGGTAATTTCCCCTTTCTGGCAATGTTCTATTACAGTTAAGGGCCTGGGAACGAATCCAAACTTCATTGAAAATCAATGAAATTGACTAAATCGATTGTCACATGAAAGGATAATCTCAAAATATAGCAGTTTCAGCAGCCTTAGTTTGAGTAGGTTGCTTGAAAAGCCGCCAGATAACATGCATTTAAAACTTAAAAAAGTCCGCGTACAAATGTCTCTATTTCGGATAGCGTATCCTCCAAACCATACAAGTCTCTAATTTTCACAATTTTAAAACGCATTTTTTTCAGCTCCAACTGAACAGCTTTGTTGGGTTTTGAAAACGAGCTTGTAGGGAGGTCTGGGGGCGTCTCCCCTGAAAAGTTTGGATCTAGACGCTCGAAAAATGGTGTTTTTCAGCATTCTCCATGTGCTGTTTCTTTACTATTACCTGAGAAATTTCTGTAATATTTCAGCTTTATTTGAAAGACCTAAAGTAGCTACAAGTGAAAATTAGTTTCCATGGTATCCAAAATCGCGAAATCACGTCTTCGCGCGAGTTTAAAAAAAATGGTTCAAAAGAGATTCAAGAACTAAAAAACAAATGCAGAAAACCAAAATACTAAAAAAATACATCGACCTGGCTAAACGTTTGGACCAGCTGCGCCGAAAGCAAGAACATTTGAAACCAATTTGCTTGCTTATCAGTGAAGCGAAAACAACTTGACGATATAAACATGGCTTTGCATAAATTTCTCAGGTAGTCTTGTAGTATAAAGAAATAACAGCATGGTTTATACGTGAAATTTGGCTAAAAATACCACTCGTGTTATTTCAAAATTGTTATACAAAATTTGTCCCAGCTGTTATGTATAACAATTTTGAAATATCACTCGTGGTATTTATGCTAAATATCCCTACAAATCATGCTATTAAAGCGAGTAAATATAAGAGAAGTTTTTTCCGAGTTCCCATTTGATGCACAATATCTTGAACTAATCATGCTATTACCTTTACTAACATCATAGAAAACAATTACTCTTCGAACAATTTCGATCAAAGAGAATATTCACCGCAATTTTCACTAAATAAATATGAGTTTTGAAGCATTGTCTTGCAAGGGAAGGAAGTGAAGTTTGAAACAAATATTATATTTCAAAAGCACAATCATATCTTTTGGAAACCTTCAAGTGTTTACTGAAGAAAAATTCTTGGTTAGGAATTATAGTAAGCTCCTTAACTTGCGACGACTCCATGGCGATAAACTAGTCTCCTTTAGTAAGCTCCCTCGAAATAATTGAAAAAAAAAAACAAAAACAAAAGAAAAGAAAGGAAAAGAAGGACGAAAGACAGAAATATATGATATCTTTTCTCCACCCGAAAATTATTAAATAGACGAAACAGTGTAAATAAGCGGTATGACAAGGAGCGAGATCAAAATCTTGAGTCGGGTCGACGGGTCACGGTAAGTCAATAAGTGTCAGTTCGTATCACTTACATTTAATCCGTGAGGTTTGTGCGATTCCTGTTGAAGCTGCACTTCGCGATGAAAGGAAAACCAACTCCTGCTCCTTGTGTTATGGATTCATCTTCAATCTGCTGGTAGCCCTGTGCACCGTTGGGTTTGTGTGTTACCTTTATTACCGCTTGGATTCAAGGCTGGTTTCATTGGAGCGACAGTTTTGGGGCAGACAACGGGACGGCGAGGTCATTTCAAGAGGGTATTATAACGACCAAAGCCGCCTCAGAGAAGCCGCTTCAGTGAGAAAGAGGAGTAAAGGCCGCAAGGCTGGTCGCTTAATAAAGGGAAGTTTACTCTTCACAAAATTACTTAGCAAGAAGGACAAAAGGAAAGCTGAACATTGATGCGAGGAAAACATGATGTTTTGTCTGTTGTATCAAGATGTCTTGATGTTTTTTTTTTCTTTTTTGGACTCGAGTTTCGTGGAAGACTCAGTGTCTTTGTACTCTACCAAGACAACAAGTGCAAGGATCAGGAAAAAAACGCGTCTCACGCCCAGGCCAGTATATCGCGTGCGATACGCCGCAAACCACGTAGGTTCGACCAATATAGTGGCCTTGGTGGTTGGTCAACCTGATTTAAGTGAAAATCCGAATTAGTACTGAATTACCAGCTGGCATATGAAGTGGAACTGCAGCCATATTTAGCAGATGGGATGTGTGCCTCTTAGCTGTGAATGGCTTCGTTTTAGGCTAAATAATGTTCTATACACGACACTCTCGCATGACGCCTTAACTTGTTGAATATGACACGATGGCTAAGGATCGTAGCCTCCTACGCAGACGCTCTTTGGGCTCGTCACACGTCCCCCCCCCCCCCCCCCCCCCACTCCCCCCTCTACTCAACTGAACTGCCACGGAAAAGCAATAACGAGCTGCATAAAAACGGAAATCGACACCCGTGGGGTAATTTCCACTGACCAAACGGTTCACATGCATCGTCTTGGAAAATAAATCCCGGAGTCGAAGTCCTACTTTCCACAAATTGCAAGGCGAACTATGATTGAACCAACGGAAGTGCCCCTTTAAGTGTCCGCCAGAGAATACAGCATGCGACAATTCGGCCGGGGCCTGAGACGAAGCTACGTGTTCCCCTTACAGGGGCGTCCGCATGGAAGGAGCATACTGTATACTCCGGAAGTCACCCATTCAAACAGAATACAAAGACTTCAGTCATATCCAAGGCATTTGATCGTTGATTTGAGTCACGTTAACGCTGTCTTGCTGTCTCCACAATCCAGAGTGTAGAGCAAACCTATGTTATAACTTCATGCTGAGATTTTGTAATTAGGCCATCCTATTCTCTATTACAAAATAAACTTCATGCGGCCCATGACGGTGTTTAAACGAGTTTGAAATAAGCCCCCATCTCAGTATTAAGCTCCCCTCTCTAATTTGGCCCCCGTTTATGAGGCCTAGAATTCAATAACCCCCCTCCCTCTTTCCCCGAGAGCTTTATTGAGCTGTAATGTAATGTTTGACATTTAGAGAGTCGTGGCGAGAGGTTCAAATGTATCCTGCCGATCGCCTCGTTTAGAAGATCTCAGCACCCGTCGATATTTTAATTTCACAAAGTTAACGTTTGACCTTTTCTTTGATTTTTATGTGTGGGAGTGAGGGACAGTTCATTTTTTATGGGATGGGGGAGGGAGGGGCTGGTGGGATTTAGAAGAGTTGGAAATTGTATGATCCCCTCCAGCCTTGCCAATTTTACTCCCATGATCCCCCTCTCAAAGGGAATTTTTTTGGTCTGCCCCCCCCCCCCGCCCCTAAAAAAAATCACAAACCAAAACAAAAATGGCACCTGGCCAGTACTTTAAACTTTATATGTTTGAGTATGTCTATCTTGATATGTTTTGAATTCTTAAGCCCCGGCTACACGTTGTAACATTGTTAGAAGAACACGTCCCAACATTGTTGTAAGAACACTTCTAACAATGTTGGATACGCATATAACATTGTTGAAAACACATCGCTTCGGGGGTCTGACTTCAACAATTTCCACCTCTTCCATTAGGCTCTCGGATTGGAGACTGGACCCTTAACTCTGATTGGTGTTTGCATCTGTTTGCAATACAACATTGTTGAAAGGGCGGTTACACGCTTCAACATTTGTTTTATGTTGGAGAAAATGTTTGATCGAAATCAAAACATTCTTCCAACAAAAAATGTCGAACAAACGTCATGAAACATGCATGCTACACGTTCTAACATTGTTCATTCAACAAATGTTTTATAACATTGTTTGAACATGTAGCCGAGACTTTACATTTCACTGAACATGATTAGAATATTTTATATGGGCCTGCTATGAAGTAACTGTTTTTATATAATAAGGTGAATAGTTCGCGCGTTGTGATTGGTTCTTAGCTATGATCTATATATATATATTAGAGGACAGATGCACAGATTACGTCATCATTGCAACTATTTTTCCAGAAATGTGAAAATAAACAAGTTTTTCGCTTACATTTTGTTTCTTTATTATATAAAACACGTAGATTCCATGTTGTCTTGTGTCTGTTCAGTAATAGATCACAGAAGACGTCAAAATGTGGTAAACACTTCAGTGACACACTCGCCTGCGGCTCGTGTGCCACTTCTTTGTTTTTACCACATTTTGACGTCATCTGTGATCTATTACTGAACAGACGCACGGCAACATGGAATCCATTTGTTAAACAGATATATTGAAAGCTGGTTTTTTTTTCACATGTCTCATCTCATCTCATCTCATCTCATCTCAAAGAATGAAAATTCAATTTCAGATCTCCTAGTAATTGCTCGTCCTGAGCGCGTTTCAAGTGGCCACCCGGAGGTGTATTCTTCTTCATCTGCAGCAATGAATGCAACGGTGACATCATTTGATTCATCTTGTCTAACAGAGTCAGTGGCATCACTCTCGTCCTCATCATACTATTATGGTTGCTTTCATCTTCTTCACTGCTATCACCCCTGTTGTCACTTTAATTGTTCTGTAATACCGGTTTGACCAGTGAGGATTCATCTGCTGCAAGTAATGTCTTACAGTAGCCTTTACTCTTTCATTCTTGCTGCTCTTCACTGAGATGCTTCAGTGCTTGCCTTCCGCTGGCACACAAGCTTTTGTAGCTTGGTTACATCTTCATATAGATCAGCCTATTAGGATAGCCCTCCTACGTCTTTTCTTTTGGCGCCCTACTTTCTCCTACCAGGAGCCATGCTGCTGCCCTTTCCTCCAATCGCTTTTTCCTTTTAAGCTACATTACCTCGAGACTCACCATCACATCATATCACCTAAGACTATCGACCATAAAATTTGATCTAACAATAAAACTGAACTGTCTACAAATGCAGCAGTGCTCTCCGGGTCCGATAAAGCCAGCTTACCACTGGCATGGACAGGCCTGCACCGACTCCCCATGTGGTTTTTGCGGTCGCCTCGCATTATATCAGTTATATATTTGCTCTTAAAAATGCGTCTTTAAGTGATCTACCTCTTTCGTATGACCAGTATTGGAGGTTTTTCTATAAATTGTTTTCATATTTTAAGGTCATTCAAGTTCTCGTTGTCCTCATTCGGTGACATCGTTTTCAGCATTTAGGCCTGGGTAAACTAGGAAACAAATGAATAAAGGGGGTTAGTTTCTAAAGAAACTGCGGTGCTTCGTCGGTGGGGCAGTGAAACGCGAACGTTTGGTTTATAAACGGAGTTGATAATGAAAATTGACCACCGTACAGGGATTCGATTAGCTGACGTTTCGAGCGTTAGCCCTTCGTCGGAGCGAATCGAGGAATTGTGGGTTGTGTATGGTTTATTTACAGAATATGGAGCTACGCTATTGGTGGTAACATGGTAACGTGAAAACAGGAATAAATTAATTGAATGAAAAGCGCTCGTTTATACCGATTAAGAGTGCCTATTTGAAAGATAAATTTTTGCTCGAGATTTTTACGGCTTTCCGTGCTACCCTTGATGTAGGGAAAGGCCGTAAAAATCTCGAACAAAAATTATCTTTCAAATAGGCACTCTTGATCCCCACGGTATAAACGAGCGCTTTTCGTTCAATTAATTTATTCCTGTTTTCACGTTACCATGTTACCACCAATAGCGTAGCTCCATATTCTGTGTATAAACCATACATAACCCACACAACCCACAACTTTTACTCGGTTCAAGGTATTGCACTAGAGAGTCGTCAACG
>JAEMWC010000795.1:175000-217500 GCA_016490735.1 Pachyseris speciosa
TTTGTGCAAAATTTGTCGCCGCAACATGTCCCATGAAGTTCAACAAGTTGAACTCCGAGCAACATGTTGCAGGGACACATTTTGCACAAAATTCATGTTGCACGAGTGAAAAAGGTGTCAACGCACACGAAGGGATATGTCCCTGCAACACGTCCCTGAAACATATCCCGGCAACTTTTTCACGAGTGTGCAAACTCTGCGATTTGGTCCCTGCTACATGTCGCTGCTACACATCCCTGCAACATGTCCCTCAGTGTGTAATTAACGCGATTTTGTCCCTGCTTCATGTTGCAGCAACATGGTCCTGCAACATGTCCCCTCGTGTAGGCCCACCTTAACGATCTGATGTCAGAAATGTCAAAAATGATCCTGATAACAACCAGACACCATGTATCCCCGCCGATAAAAACCGGTTTGGTTGGATATCTGATACACGAAACTGCACAGAAATGAGGTTCAGCATTCGTGCTACCAGAGGTTATTTTTTTCCCTCTCGGCGCTTCGCGCCTCGTTGCTGCGGCTTCGCCGCGTAAATTCCCTCCCTCAAACGAAAAAATAACCTCTGGCTCCCAGGGTACATTTATAATTGAGGGTAACACCTTTTTAAGTCTAAGGCTAAAGATTTTGTAGCGATCTTATAATCTAAGTTCAGCAAGAAGATCGGTCGCCAATTTTTAAGGCGCAATAAATCTTTATCTTTCTTCGGAATCAGACTTATGATGCTTTGTATTTGTGAGATTGTCAACTCGCCCTTTAGAAAGCCGTAATTGAAGCTGTTTACCATTGTGTCGGATAACAGATCCCAGAAAAAGCTGTAGAACGCTGCGGTTAAGCCATCCGTCCCCGGAGACTTGTTCTTCGCAAAGTTCTTCAGCGCCTCCTTACACCGCTCTTCGACAGTCAACAATCCTTCGCAGCTTTCTTTTTGTTCATCGTCTAGTGTTTTTATCATATCGCCTGTGAAAAACGAATTGAATCTAGGATCGTTGACTCGCGGATTCTGCGAAGAATATAATTTACTACATGTATAAAATCGTCTCTGTTCTTCAAGGATTTCTTTTGGATCAGTTATACAACTTTCATCGTCTTTCGTCAGACGTGTGATGAATTTGTTCTCATAATTTCTTTTTTCAAGATTTAAGAAATATTTTGAGCTCCGTTCTCCACATTCATGCCATCGTACTTTTGAACGGATGCAGGCACCACGAGCTCTCTCGAAAGAAATCCTTTCAAGTTGGTTTCGACTATTTCTGTGTAGTAATTGATGTTTTCAGCTGTTGGTTGGACATCTATTAATTTTTGTAGCCTTTCAGCCTCCTGTTTAAGAATTTTCTCATGATCTTTACGCTTTTTAGCCTTCATTTTTGCAAAGCTGATTGTAAAAGACCTTATTTCCAGTTTTACCATTTCCCACTGGAATCCTTTATCATCGAGGTATTCATACCTTTCTGTGAATTGCGGAATTTTACATGCCATCTCTTCAGTATAATCACAATCTTCTAACAGAGAACAGTTAAATTTCCAAAATCCAGGTCCCCTTGGAGGTTGGACACTTGTTTTAAGTTCCAGTAACACTAAAGAATGATCACAGTGCGGAGCGATTTGAATGTGACACTTGCACACGGGTGATCGTCGCAAAAGATGCTTTGAAACTAACCAGTAATCTAATCTGCATTTAATTTTCTGGTCAGGCGTTTGCCAGGTAAACTGTTTATCATTTGGATGTAGTTTTCTCCAGACATCTTCTAAATCTAAGCTGGACAATAATAATTTTACCTCTGCTACTACATTCTTCTTAGAGGAGAGGTCATGTCCTCCTTCTTTGTCATCCTTTGCAAAAGGACAATTTAAGTCGCCGCCTATAATTATATTCTCTCCTGAGAACTGCTGGAGGGGATTTTGCACATGTCTAATGAATATGTTCTCGGAACTTGTGTCATTAGGAGTGTAGATATTTGCGCATACAAGCTTTAGATCGTCAACCTGAACCTGGAGGATCAGTATTCTACCGTCTTCACTCTGGATTTGTTGTTCAATTTCAACGCGAAGTTTGGGATTAAATAGAATAGCAACACCTTTACTGTGCTTACTGCCACGGCAGAAATAAAATTTACCACCCCATTCATTGCTCCACGCTTTCTCTAAATTATTGGAACTATATGTCTCTTGTAAAAAAATTATTGAGGCATTTTTGTAATGCAGCTGCCTGAAGATAGCGCGTCTCTTTCTTGAGCTGTTTAATCCTCTGACATTTAGCGTTATTAGACTTAATTTATCCACAGGGGTGATAAATAACTAACAAACCGGCATGAAGACCGTTCCTTATGCAAGTCAAAAAGCAATAACAGCACACAACAAACATTAACAAGTTACCTTTTAACAAGAATTCGAGCTTTGGCCGTGCGGAGTTCATTTAACCTCGCTGCGGAAGACGGTTAATTTAAGTCGCCTTTATCATCGCCCTTCTTCTTCTTACATTTCGCCTTTTAGCTTTTTGAAATCTTCATCTCGCACAATTTTTGGGTTTCTATTCTCATCCAAATACTTCAAAATAGCGGGGTAAGCGATAAAAACTTTGCGTTCTCTCCCAAGCTTGGGCCTTTCGACGCTCCTGTGTCTCTTTTGATTCTTTTGCGAAGTCGGCTCCAACGCCAATTAAATTGCCTCGATAGGGGTTGTCTTTTAGCCTCGAGGCTGCATTGGACAGAATCTTAACCTTGTCGGTGTATCTTAGGAAAGCCACATGCACTGGTCAAGGTTTCTTGTTGTTGTTGCCTGATACTTTAGTCGGTGTCCGATGGGCCCTTTCCGTATAAAGCCTCTAAGCCCATGTGAGTGTTAATGAATCCTTTAATGAAAGCCGGACAGTCTTGACCTTCGGCCCTCTCCGGAATGTTGTAAAATACTAAATTATTTCTCAGCGGCCTATTGCGAAGGTCTTGCACTTCGCGTTCGAGATCCGTAAGCTTGTCTTTCTCTGCCTTCTCCTCCAGCTTTCCTTTCATTTCAGCCAGTTCGCTGTTTGTGTAGTTCAATCCATCTTCTAATTGAGCGACCTTTCCCTTGACTGTGCTTAAATCATTCTCAATTCTGATTAAGCGCTCGTTGATTTGGTCAATATATTCAGCTTATCTAATTTCGATTGCAAATCTTTCAAAACGGCGTCGTCAACAAGCACGTGGGAAGATTTTTCTTCTTCAGAACTTGACACACGTGTGCGCTTTTTTTCACCTGGATTTGGTGGCATCTTCGTAGATTTCAAATAAGTTGAATTAGGAGTATAAACTTGTAGTATTAGGCGAGCAATTATCTGCCTCCCTTCGCTTATGTCGGAGAGCTAGGAAAAACACGTCTATTCCATAGGCTATCTCGTCCCAGTCCCCACTGGGAGCTTATTACTTTCCTAGTTTCAGGCTTAAGGCCTCGTAACAACAAGAAAAGCAATCGCAAAAATAAGCAAAAACTAATTTCCGTTCCTGCCAAGTGTTCCGACTTCCTTCCGGCGCATATAAACTAAGCCCTAATCCAAACCTTAATCGACCCCTGACCCAAAGCTGACCTTAACCGTAACCTTACACTGCTCCAAAATTTAAATTGATTGCCTTTGCCGTCGCATCAAATGTCTGACAGAAGTGAAAAATCAAAAACTCTTTATTTCGACCACTTGTGAAGCGTTTTCAAAGGGGTAGTTTTAAGCTACCACAGCTTTTATTCTCAGTTGTATTGCATGATAGGTACAGCTCAGGTTCTTAGCAACAAAAAAGAAGTTTGAAGGTCGTAGACGAGTCTACGAACGAAACAGTACCTCGACTCCCGGAGTGTTTCTGCATCAGTTAATTGTTTCGCCTGGGATACTTTTTCTCTTACCGGCTGCCGACCGGTTAGCTCAGTTGGTGGAGCACTGGATTACTGTGCGGGAGGTCGCGGGTTCAAACCCCGGCCGAACCAACACTCAGGGTCTTTAAATAATTGAGGAGAAAGTGCCCCTTTTGTAATTACATCTGCAAACGCCGGTTAAACTTGCTAGTCTTCTCAGATAAGGACGATAACCCGTACATTCCGTCTCACAACACTTGTTCCTGATAACCTGTGGGACGTTAAAGAACTCACAAACTGTTCGACAAGAGTAGGGGTCGTAGTTCCCGGTGTGGTGGTCTATCTTTCATCTGTGTGACATTCATGTGTGGGCTGGGGGACGAGGGAAGGGGACAAGGGAAGGGGGGGGGGGTGGGGGTAAGATCAAATATGGACTGATAGCGGCAACCAGAGGCGCCTTTACAGGCTGACGTCCGATCTCACCCCAGAGAAGAATTGTAAACCGCCATGAAACTATGTAATATGTGTGGTATGTAAATCCATTACCATCCGTGAAAAGGGCATAATAATGCATACGTCTCATTGTACGTAATGTGTACTTGTGTTGTATGAAATTTTCTCTGCACTGCATATTTGGTGAATACATGCGTTCACACAAGACGCGTACTTTCGTGTGCTATTTTTTTATTTTTACTTTAATTTCATATTTTCTCCTTGAGCCATCCTTTACCAGATTGAACCTCAAACATGCTGAAGTGTGACAAATGATACAGTAACTTTGCATTCTTTCGTCACATTTCTAATTTCTCAAGGCATTTAAATCTGAGAACAAGTCACTACGGGTCTCTTTTAAAGGGAAACAAACTATATACACAGTATATACATTTGCGTGAAGATCCGTCTGCATTGGTTCAGAAAAACCTTCTGAGCTTGTTGAAATGAACTTTTTTTTAACATATATATAACACTGGTGGTCTGTCTAAGAACAGAACTAGTAACATATAAAAAAAATCTGAAAGCGTTTACAAGTCATTGGAATGAACGGTATCATGAAATCAATCGATCGGTTTCCACATCCAAGTTTCCTCCAATAACTGGATAACGTACTTCGCCACGGGAGATTGGGAGTGGATAGTTGCTCAAAATCTCGGAAATCCAGAATTGTTGGGACACGCTCCACACTGTGCTCACAAGTAGTACTCATCACAGCTAGTAAAAACCACCTACTTCAAGTTTTCAAAGAGTGAGATTATGACCGATTGCGAGTGTCAAAATCTCGGAAATTCAGAAGTAGTACTCATCACAGCTAGTGAAAACCACCTACTAATAAACTAAACCAGTCATTTATTCAGCGTTCACCGCGGGCTTATTATGAGCCAACAAATTTGACCAGCTCCCAGTTGGCTTGTTAGCTCAGTTGGTAGAGCACTGCACCGGTATCGCAGAGGCCAATTATTGGACTCGCTCAGATACAAGCTTGAATTTTCTCAGGCTTTTTTTTCACTGCTGCTACGATGATCATTCACATATTCATCTTTAATTCGCAGTTCAAATACATGAATTTCAAATATTCATATGGTCATTTAAAGCATTTCTATTTGCGGAAAAATTGCGTACACCGGGCTGAAGGTGGTTGACACCGGTTTCTGGCTCGTTCCAGCACATATACTTTAATCAATCGATACTACCACTCTTTATTAGTTGTTACCAAGATAGAGGTAGAAAAAAAATCCCAATCACTGGTGAACAAGCTATGGCAATTTTCTTGACATAGTATCGGACTTCCGCTTGAATTGCGCACGCTTAGGGTTCAGCGCCATGTTGGAGTTCGCTTCACTTCCAATCTTTGTATTGTTTGAAAAAGCCTATCAAGACCCTAAACCTAACGGATCGTTCGAGAGTCGCTCGTTTCTCAGTGCAGGCGTGCGTAGCAAGGGACGAAGACTCCAGGTACGAGATTGCGAGCTCAGTGACCCCAGTTTATTAATCTGTTAACAGTAATTAGCGTGTCGAAATGCAATATTTTGCAAAGTTTTAAGAAATAGTGAGATCGGATTAAGAACCACCTTAAATTCTCAACAAGTTAAGGTTACTCTGATTCCGCTCCCGCGAATTTTTAAACTGTGCACAAATTTTGTATCTTATTACAGTAATTAGTTCCTGTTAGTAGAGAAGGCGGGTCATTATTGAGCTCAGTTTTGAGTTATCATTGCTTAAAGTTAAAATTAGAGATGTTTCTAACACGTTAGACTGTTGCTATGGTGACTTACTTTACAAAAATTCACAATTTGTTAATCAATAATTGTGCATATGTTTGACACCACTATATAAAGGTAACAACAAATAAAAATCGGTATTAATGGACCATCAAAGTAAAAGAGCTAAAGAAAGCAATGACCTGACATGTTTCATTGCAATATTTCTCAAGATGTAATCACTGATTCACCCTGTGGAGCTTTTTTTTTTCACGTTCATGTGTCTTTTTGTTTCATTCTGAGCTCTGGCTATTTGTGTCTTTTTCTTGCGTTTGAAAACATACATTTTTCTCTTTCTCCTTTGATCGCAACACGTAATGGGACACTTTTCTGAGCAATTTGAAAAACACGAAGGTTGGCATAATTTTAAAGGGCTGGAAAGTAACTCTGAAAGATGATGCAAAACTTTGGACTTGTAATCTGCGTATTGACCTTTCAGAGATCTTCCGATTGGTGAGACCGTTTCCTCTCGGGACTTGACTAAGTATGAAGACTGTTGATTGTTACAGCAGTATTGAGGACAATTCGGTTTGCAATATGACGAGCAGTAACTGGGGCATGGTAGACTTTTGAGAGGTGAGGCTGTAGGGTAACCCGTCCCATTAACAATTGACGTTTGCGCTGTTGGTTCCTGATGCAGTGATGATTGCTCCAGATTGCTAGGACAACACTGCGATGGGCAAGATGTGTCGCAACGTATTGCACAATGCAATGGGCAAGCAATCGACGACGAACCTGGAGCATTTGCTAAAAACGGTTCTTGACAACAATACTTTGGGCATGTTGGAAGGCAATTCGACGAGCAAATGCTGGGACAGGCACTTGGCGGAAGCAGCGACTCCTTGCAGCAATATTTGGGACAAAACTCTATGCAATTTGAACTGCAGAACGATGGACATAATTGTTGCACAGGAGGTTTGTTTGACAAGCAGCAATGCGTAGGGCAAGATAAATCGCAAATGTCTTTGCAGTTAGCCGGACATGGCAAAAAAGGAACAATCGTTATCCTGCAGCAGTCTTTTGGACACGAAGGAAGACAATTGCTCTGGCAAATCTGGCTGCATGTCGACTGCGTTTTTGCAACTTCTGGGTGAAACTGCGATGTGCAGCATTGAGTCGGACACACTGAGTCACATGTGTGTGCACAGTGACTTGGACATGAAGCCAGTGATAGAGTGGAAACCGTACAACAGTGCGTTGGGCAGGACTGATGGCAGCTGGTGTGGCACTCTGGTGGACACATAGGTTTAGTTGATAACGCAGCAACATTGCAGCAACGATGAGGACAGTCTGGGCTGCAGCTAAGACTACAGTGATCCGGACAGGAGTCCACCGCATGGAGCTTAGTTTTTTGACAGCAGTGAATTGGACACCTTGTGGGACAGGCAGAATGTGGAGCACAACCTGAGGGACAATGTGGAGGTGCTGGTGGTTTTGGCACAGAGGCTTTGGAAACAGGAAGAATATGAAAACGTCAGAAGGCCAGTCTCGTGATTTCATCTAGGGATCATGCACAGTTGCTGCAAGAGGAATATGGGTTTTAACTTAATTTGGATATTCTTTCAAATTCATCACAGCTATTTTCTTATGCAGTTTACTTAGCAAGCAGCAGAGACAGGTAACAGTTTTGCTATATACATTGTGGAATGGCCTCATAACCAAAGCTAAATACAAGAAATCAATAAAGTTTGCATTGAAAATAATCGTCACTGATGTGGCTAACTTTAAACGACTATTGCGGTTAATAGTGCCTTCAATAGAAAAAATCACAAACCATGGGAACTGCATCGAAGAGCAAAATCAAAATACCAAATGCTTCGACATCTGCTCTAACGTAGATCGTCTCTTTTCCAAATATCTTATACTTTATATTTTTTTGATAATTGTACTTAATCCGTGTAGAATATAGAACGATTGAATTACTGCTGCGTTAAGGAAAAATAAGGGGCAAACCAAGAGACATGTAAAACCCACATTTTGTTTATCAAACTATGCCGATCAACAAAATAGGTAAGAATAATTTGAGGATCAAAGAAACACCTCTCGGGTCTCTAGTAAAGCAAACAGTTGTCGTACCTTTGTTTGTCACTGTAGATAACTCTATAACATTAAACTGAACTTTAAGAAAACGCCCTCTCGCTTAAGATTTTGTTAGGAGGCTCTAAAACTTGTCGTTTGTACTTTCACGTCAACGCATTAAGTTCATTTCAACATGTGCTTATAGGTTAAGTAGAGGAAAGTGGTCTAGTAAATTATTCTATAATTTTGGCAAAATTGCACGTGTATACAAGCTGTACTGAATGTTCCGTAAACCCACATTTTGATGCATTCAAGGAAAATGATTGACCTGAAATATCGCACTGAGAATTACACAGCTGGAAACAAAAAACACGTAAAGCTAGATGGTAGTTACATATTAATAGTAAAACGTAACTGAAGGTGTAGAACGTGCACTGATCAGTGCTAACTATATATGACTTGTTATGGTGACTAGCGTATATGATAGACACCTGCAGTTGTATAGTTTATAGCCTCCTGTAAACTTGAATACCAGATAGGTAAATTTATGTATCTATTTAAAAGAGGTTTACTTCATAATTATTTTCGCGATATATTTACTCTCGCAAGCCAGTTACATTCGCATTATACTAGAAATTGCAACCATTTTTTACATACCTCCCTGCCGAACTAATATTCGAAACTTCTCTATTCGGTTTCAAGGTCCTAAGTTTTTCAACTCGTTAAGTCATGAAATTCAAAACAGTGAAAGCATCCGTTTGTTTGGGAAAAGACTTAAAATTCCTTCTTTCTTAGGCAAATATACTCATTGTTGAGCTACATATTTCTTCTCTTCTTTTCTTTTTAAAATAATACATTTCATATTTAATGCTGTCCCCGTAATTCGTATGATGTACCCTATATTGTCAGGAAGCTTATAGTTCATAAGCCCCCGGCTTCTATATAGGCTTTCTTGTCATTACCACCTTAAACGTTTGTAGTCTATCTTATTAAGTTTAAGTTATTATAAATTTCTAGTGTTTCGTATTTTTAAATTTCTAGTGTTTTGTATTTTTATGTGGTTAATGGCAAATAAAATGGAAAAAAAAGGAAAATGAATAGGAAACGTAATAAGAATGTGGGGAAAAAGTTACAATAAGTGTACTCACCGACACAATGATGGCCATCAAAGTAGTATCCCGGTATACAAATGCAGATTCCTCTGATACAGTGTGAGTGAGGTGGACAGCCTTTGCAATCATCCGCTAAGGATAAAGCAATAATTAAGTTCTCGTTTGATAAAATGTTCTTATTCTTTCGTGATGCAAAACATACTTCCAAGGAAACTCTCTTGTTGTAGATGTGGTGGTAATAAAAAAAACCCCATAGAATTGGAGAGCTATGATAAGTAGATGCGCGTTCTTGATAGCATCTGTCAATGTTATTTATTTGAAATAAAGAAGAAGAAGAAGAAGAAGAAGAAGAAGAAGAAGAAGAAGAAGAAGAAGAAGAAGAAGAAGAAGAAGAAGAAGCTAAGGTAGCCGATTGTTATTTCGGTGTGTTTCTTGTTCTTGGCATTACGCTAGTAAAAAAAGTACTTGAGCTTTGCTAGTTGTTTTTGTTATTAACAGCCCGTGGCTAGTGATCACTCCGTTGTACAAATTGCCTTGTGGTGTCCAAAATATGACTTATAGCAACTAAGTAATTTGTTTGCTGAAATTTTGGTATGTTTGAAACCTCTGTTACACTATCGCACAAATAAAGCACAAATGAAAGCGAAGGTGTCAAAAAAAGTTCGATTGTGCTGACATGAATTTGACGCGAGCCCTCAGCTTCAATCTTCCGTGAACCGGTCAAATCACAGTTTTCATACATAAGGCAACAACAAACTTCCAAAACATAACCGGCCACGAAAATTCAAAGAAATTTGGCAGAAAAACTAATGCCCCCCCTAAAAAACGTTTCTCGCGTTTCGAATTTACAAGCTTTTTAGGTCCTTTGGCTCATTTTAAGAGTACACTGGCTTTGCAATTCAAGCACTACTATACTTCATAAGTCGCACGGCAGATAATTCAAGACCCCAGAAAACTAATTTGGCGCGCATTTGCATTTTCATGTCATAAAGCAACCAAAAGGATCACTCACGTTGACAATGTTTACCACTTCCAATAAACCCAGGCTTGCAAACACACTCATTGTTTATACATGTGGCGTTAGGGCTGCAGTGATGACATCTTTTGACTGCAAAAATCAAATAATCAAAAACCACTTAACAAATTGAAGTATTGTTAAATAGATCGAGGTCCCAGATATCAAGAACTAATACTTATGTAATAAGCGTATTGATTTGAGTCTGTCGTGGACTAACGTCTTTAATTATCGCTGCAAATGCAGATTAAACTATTTTAAAAAGGATTAGCATTATAGTTTACTCACTTTTTTCGCATTCAAAGCCGTCACCTTTGTAGCCAATTCTACATCTACAAGCACCTTCTACACAAATGGCATGAATATCACATTGATCACAATCATCGACTGCCAAGAGAAAACAGTGCACAACTGTTAGGACATGGGAAATAACGACTTGATTTTTCATGTTCTACCTCGAGTATTAAAGGGTGTGGGTCTTCCGTTTTTTTCTTTTTATCAATGGATGCAAAAATTTTTGAGAAGAATAGTCAACTTGCGAGGCAAGAAACTCCTATTATTTCTTTAAGCAAAATACTTTAGAAGACCAGGGGCCCTTTTCTCTAACGGCTCCCGGTAATTACCGTGCCCGTTAAGCTATTTTGTTTTCCATTTCAGATTAGAGTTTCAAAAGTTTTTGAAAATTATACAGTAAATTTATAAGCAATAGAAACAAAATTGACTTCACGAGAAGTCAGAACACACTCTACTTTTCTTGAGATTTTGATTTCAAAATATGGTTTCGGGCCAGTTGAGTTACCGGGACTTTCCAGAAACGGGCCCCAGCCGCGGAGTCGCCTTGAAAGCATTCCCTGAAGGGGAATGGATAAGCTTAGAAAGTCAACATTGTTACCAGCTCAGCATCTATTCTTAACCCCCACCTCCAGAAAAAAAGACCTCCAACCAACATTAGTGCTCAGTCTTCTTTGAGGAATTCACGTGATACCCTCCCGCTATTTTCAAGAAGCAGTTTGCAGCGACGACGTTGATAAGATGCCAGTCTAGTTTCCTTGGGGAGAAAACTGCTGGAACAAACTCCGATAGACCACAAAATTTTGATCGCGTAAATTGTGTGCTCGGATAAACGGATTTTTGGATAAGTACATGACTGAGTGAGAAATTCTTTTTCTGTTTTTGACAACAAAGTATTGCGGCAAGAGACATTGAATTAGTATGTGTAATCAAATGGTGACGAAAGGAGAGGGAAATCATTTGAATTTGACAAATCGCAAGTGAAATTGCTCAGTGTACCATTTTGTTACCTTTTGATATCATAGGTGAAAAATTATGCTCACTATGACATCGAACTCCAAGCTTAAGTTCACAATTTTCTGAATATACGATACATTACCTTCGCAGTTAGTTCCTCTATAAGATCCAATACACCGACAAACATACCCATCTTTCTCATCAGCGCAGGTACCACCGTGAAGGCAGGGGTTTGGATGGCAGTAGGACTTTGCTGCAACGAAATGAGTGTTACGAGTTATTGTGAATAATATTCAGCTTGAAAACTCCACGCATGAGTGATGATTTATTTTTAATAAGTAGTACTCTATATTTTGGATCAGTTTCATTCATGTGACTACCGGCCATATTGGTTTACTGAAACAAAAGAAAGTATTTGCATAGAGTTCAATTCCCAGAGGTTTAGTTTGGAACACCAACATGGCCGCCGTTTCTTTGTTTTGGAATACCAACATGGCCGCCGTGACGTCATGTGAAAACGCTCTATTGGTGTACTACGGAAACGAATTGCACTGAAGAACAGTCTCTTATGTGAGAACTCGTGTGTGGATTTATTCGTGAGCCATCTTTCCTATTCAATAGGAAATGTCCAAATATAAACTCCTCAATAATCATGCTATTATTACTGGTACGCGGTAAGCGCATGACTAAGGTTTTGCCTCCGTTTTCCGTTTTGGGTCACATCGTATGATGCAAATTTATGCTCACATCTAGCACATGCAGATTTGTGTTGATGCTTTAAATTAAAGTTTAAATTGGGTTCCTGAGATGCGAATCCGAGACGTTTGATTCCTAGTCCATTCATTACCCGCTTCAATCTCGTTCCCAGAGGCTACGATCCTTTTGGTCCCGTTCCGCTGGACAAGGGTAACGTAGGCTCTGGGACGAGATTGTACCCGATTGAGCCAAGGCGCCATTGCGCATGAGTATGGGCTACTTGAAGTCTCTGAAGCCTCTTGTTATGAAACAAAATTCTCAATCAAATGAAGAATGATCCTCGCAGTTGTGAACGCAATTTATGCAATTGCGAAAAGAAGCCTGTAAATATTTCAGGACTTCAACGGGGTTTGAACCCGTGACCTCGCGATTACCGGTGCGATGCTTATGAAGCCACTGACGTTGGGAGCAGGTCAATTGTGGGTTTATATGTTCCCGTGAAAGAAATGAGTGTGAATGATATATGAAATGAATCATATATGAATTGCGGAAATGAAATGAAGAATGATCCTCGCAGTTGTGAACGCAATTTATGCAATTGCGAAAAGAAGCTTGAAAAAAATTCAGGACTTCAACGGGGTTTGAACCCGCGACCTTGCGATTACCGGTGCGATGCTCTAACCAACTGAGCTATGAAGCCACTGACGTTGGGAGCAGTTGGCTAGAGCATCGCACCGGTAATCGCGAGGTCGCGGGTTCAAACCCCGTTGAAGTCCTAAATTTTTTTCAGGCTTCTTTTCGCAATTGCATAAATTGCGTTTACAACTGCGAGGATCATTCTTCATTTGATTTCATTTCCGCAGTTCATATATGATTCATTTCATATATCATTGACAAACAAAATTCTATTACCTCTCTCTTCACATGTTGCTCCTTGAAATCCTTTGGAACATAAACACTGAAATTTCGCTCCTTTTGAAATGCAGCTGCCTCCGTTCATGCAAGGCTCGCCGGCACAAGGATCCGGGGCTTTCCTTGATGGTGGTGCTGCTCCTAAAAGACAAAATCAATGTAATGATTGATCATGTAGCAAAGCCAGTGTCTACCCTTATCGTGTGTAAAAGCTCAAGAACGACATGCACTAGAAAGACATGCAGCTTGCAAATAACGGAATGAACTAATGCTCAGTAACGTTCCTTCTTACGACATCATTATTTAAACGTTGCATTACTTAATGGATTGAATTAGGGAAAAATAATTTCAGCCATAGATTAGATAATATAAGTTGTAAGTCGCATTTACCAACTGAAAGCTCGCAGTTGTCGCCTTGGTAATTAGATGTACACTGACAACGATGGCCGTTCGGTTCTTCGAAACACGATCCACCGTGCTGGCAGGGATTGGGAACACAGAACCTCGGATTAGATGCTAAAACAAAAAAATAGAATTGAACAATAGCTGAATGATGGTTTTGGATTGAAATGAGACTGAATTTTAATTGTACTTGTGTGAAAAGAGAAAAAGTGATCCTGCTTAGTTAGAAGTACCGTGTTTTGGAGACTATAATGCAAAAAAAAACTATGAGTTCTTGTTAAAATATTATTATTATAATTATTATCATTATCATTATTATAGTTATATTGTTGTTATTATTTAATAATTAAAATAATTATTTCTTGATATTATTATTGTTGTTGTTATTATTAATTTATATTTCAGCTGTACATCACATCGTCCCAGACGTCAAATGTTCAAACTTCTGGCTACACTGTTTTTAATTGCAAGGGTTGAGAACATGCCTGTGTAAATGTTTTCGCACCATTATAAATTACTGTAATCCATCGTCTAATTTTCTCTATAGGCAGTACATTAAGACCCACGCACATAACTGTATATTATTAACTCACCTCCAACTCGAAAACATTCGCCTCGAGTACCTCCTCCATAAAAACCTCCGTCACAAACACACTTCCCATTTTCACAGTGAGCATGAACATCACATTTAGCGCATTTGTCCTCTGAAAACGAACATAGGGACGTTATTTTATAAATACAGTACAACAGAGAGAAAACTGCTAGCAGAATTCCTGAATGCTTAATTTAATTTTAGTTTTCGATTCTCCAAATAAGCAACATATCGTAAAATAATAACGACTTGATACCAGCTCAACCACTTGAATATTGCATAATTCGGTTTTGATTAATGATATCACTCAAAATGCTTGGATTGTACTAGTCAAGGTGGAAACAAGAACGAGTTTAATATGTGAATTGTTCTAGTCTATGCCCGACGCCAGGCCAAACCAAACGGTGCGGGGAACGCTTTCTCTTCAAAGCCGTACTCAATTCCTTCTATAGCATGTGACTATTTAATTTAGCTGCACACCGATTTTCGTTATTTAACAGTTCCATTTAAAAATATTGCATACCTACACACGTTGGGCCTTCAAACCTTTCAGTGCACTGGCAGACATAAGTATTGCGCTTTGCGTGACAACTACCGCCATTTTGACAAGGGTTTGGTTCACAGACTCCAGCTTCTGTAGCATTACAAGGCATTTCAGTTAAAATACGAAACAAACCAGATACCGGAATATCTTTGTTTATAAGTCATCATCTGAAGATATATCAATATGCTCATACTGTTTTCAGTTAAACCTTGATGTAGTTCGTAATCGTGAGGCCGTGATCGGTGGTGTGGCAGATCGAATTCTTTTCTTATTCAACCAAACTAACTGTGTAGTTAGGTACAGAAACACCATCATGTTAATACAGGGAATTTTCAAAGAGCTAAAATATATCTTCAAACCAATAAAACAAAATCTGACCATCTATTTTTATTTCCCAAAAAAGTGTCTTACTGTAGTGAACTCAACTACTCACACCTTTTTTGAAGTTCTTGAACTGCGTTTTGAGGAAAATCGCTAAGCTAATTAAGACTTTTATATGATTGCCCCCACCCAAAAAGAACTCTTAGTTTTGAAAAAACCTTTTGTTTTTTTTAGTGACGACCATTGTGATCTCAAGACACCGTTTTAGAACGTGTATAAATAACTATTAATTTTCTTGGTAGTTTTAAAACTGATACTCTTTCTTACAGCTCTATAAACGCTCTAAAATGATTGCCGTAAAAAAGGTCGGTGAAAATTGAATATTGCTTTCGAGTAAAGTTGATAGGAAATCTTCAGCTGCTCGTGGAGCACGCAAATTAGGACTCGCCCTTCAGCCTTAAGCCGTGGTCAAACGGCGTATTATAGTCGATGATAGTTGAAGAGTTCTAAACTATCATCATCTATCATCAATTAGTATATACCACACAAGTGAATAGTGCTTTTCGCGCGCTCTGATTGGTTAACTCGGAGGTGATTAGCAAGTACTATTCACCTCCGAACAGCCGGCGTGCGAGATTTTACAGTTTCCGACCGCTTGACGGTATATTGTCACACATAAAGTAATGTTTTATTCCGCTAATTATTCAGCTTGTGTGGTATATACTAAAACAATTATTCACCTCAGTACCCACCACTATTCACCTCCACTTCGGTGAACAATTGTTAACTATCATCGACTATCTTGCGCCGTTTGACCAGGACTTTAAAAATGCAAAATATGGGCCACTTACCTTCACAGTTTTTCCCACTGTACCCGTCTTTACATTTACATATATAGTCTTCTGAAAGTTCGTCATCAATGCAAGTTCCTCCATTTTCACACGGGTAACTCAAGCAAGGCTTAACACCTTAGGGCAAACGATAGAATCATTTTAAGCTTTTTTTTCTTGTATTCAATTCAAAGGTGACAGACCGCAAACAAATGTTGCTTCTAAAAAATATCTGCAGGTAATAACTGTTCATCAGTAGGATACCTAGAATGTGTGCAATTCCACATTTGGTTTCGGCTCCATCAAATCAATTCAATTCAATTCCCTGATTTTATTCACACTTATTTGGCTGAAATACAAATGTTTATAATAGAAATAAATAATAAACAAGCAGAGCATTATACTATGTGATTTTACCTTCTAGGGGAGAAGTGCGTAGTGGCCAAAGGAGCAAGGCTTTCGTGTTGGCCACTACCTCTGTGCAATTACAGATATGGGGGAAGTAGAATGTAACACTAATTATAGAGCTCTGGTGATTAAATTAGAGTCGAAAATACATCAGTAAGGCAAAATGTACAATTACATAAGTATAAAATAATATAACTTTTTTTTTTTACATGTTTTATGTTTTTTAATTATGTTTGGCTATCAAGTAGGAAAAGTTTGTATTTCTTCTTAAAAACATTGTAAGGCAGACACTTAACTACCGTTGGAATTGTTTCCCAGGTTTGTGATGCCACTACTCTGAACCGTGCCAGTCCATAATTAGTTCTAGAAGATGGTCTGTATAGGTTTTGACTAGTGGCAAATCTTGTATTATGCTTATGGACATCAGAAGCTAGGGAAACGAGATCATGCAGTGCAGGGGGTGTTTCTTGTTTATTGTATTGTAATTTATGGACAAGGGAACCAATTTTCAACTTAAAAATGTTCTCTAACTTAAGGATATCTAAAAGAGTAAAGTATGGTGTTGCATTTTCTCTTTTATCTGCAAAGAAGATGCAGCGGAGCCAGTTGTTATGGCTTATTTTTATCTTTTTTAATCTAGTTTGGCATGCTGTACCCCAGCTCATTAACCCGTAATTTAGATACGGATATATAAGCGTATAGTATAGTTGTTTGAGCGTATTCATAGAGACATAGTATCTAAGTTTATATAAAATTCCAATGTTTTTTGTTATTTTGTTGTTAATGTACTGGAGCTGGGCATCCCATTTTAGGCAATCATCGATAAAGACGCCGAGGTATATAATTTGAGATTTTTGTTCTATGTCACAAGCCGATACTTGAACATCAACTTTCTTCCTTGGCGAAGTTATTAACATATAATGGGTCTTCTTAAAGTTAATTATTTGCTGTACAATATTTTAAAACATTCTCAAGTTCTTCATTTATCACTCTTTGCAATTGTTCTGGGTCTTTTGATGAAGAGAAAATATTTGTATCGTCAGCAAAAATTCTAAAAATTATATACCGATTGCAGAACATTTTAGGAGGAGCCACCCACACTGTGAGCACAGTTATTGACAATACATATTAGCAAGAAAAAAAAAGTAAAGTAAGTAAAATAATAGGAGTACGTCAAATAACGAACTAAGCACACGTGAACTAAATAGGCTGATTTAGCAAAGACAACGGGGACGTCTTGACAACGGCGCGCGCAGATCTAAAAACCGGCTTGACCAATGGCAGAGCAGCAAATTGAGCACCGGAAGTCATGTTCAGTCTTTTCCGCGCGCTCTCGCGTCCTCAAATGACGTTCCCGTGCTGTTGCTAAATCAGCCTAATAAGCAAGCACGCGCACAACTTCGGGAAAATTGCGCGCGCAAACTTGCATTAAAATGTAAAGGCGGCGAAATACGAGATACAAAAACCCTCAACTTGTCGCGCAACATTGTTTCGTTGCAAGTTTTCGTCGATGTTTCCCGTTTTTCACCTTGCGTGATCAACTTGTCTCGCAACAAACACATTTGTTGCGGGTTGAAGAAAGTTGTTGCGAAAATTAGAGCGCGAGCCTACTTTGAGCAACAAATTTTGGCTTTGTTGCTCGTTTTTCATCAAACTCACAACTTGTCGCGCAACAAATTTGCTCGTGCCCTAGCAAATCAACCAATCAGCGCGCTACATTTCTTCAACCCGCAACAAATGTTTTTGTTGCGGGTCAAGTTGATCACGCAAGGTGTAAAACGCGAAACATCGACCAAAACTTGCAACGAAACAATGTTGCGCGATAAGTTGAAGGTTTTTGTATCTCGTATTTCGCCGCCTTAAGGAATGGAAGCAACAAAGATCTCAATTTTGGGCGTCAGGATAATATAAAGGATATAATCTCATCTCTGGATTGCTAATCTCATCTCCTGTAGTGTAGCACCATACGTCTCAACGATAGTACCGTGGCGTTTCAAGAATTTAGTCAACGATTTACGAAGCAGCGTAGATTTGAAGTCTTGGTGAAGGAGATGTGATGAAAGTCTCAAGTCTATCAATAAAATCCAATTTCGATGTGCAAAGTCTAGCATATCTCACTAATTGAGATATGAAAACACCATAGGCCGGATTGGCGGGAATGTTGCTGTCCATGTGAGGAAAACTGACAATCCGAAATGAGAAATCATCCCTCTTATCGTACACACTGAGATGAAAAGGAGTGTTGTTATCACCATTTCTTATTCTTGAGTCTAGATAACAAACTTCAATTGATGTCAAGGTAGTGTCCTTTAGTTCCAGTTCTGACGGGTAAATAGCGCTGATGTAATTTCCGAAATTCTCATTGTTGACGCTGAATAAATCATCAATGTAACGAAAGGTGTTGCTATATTGCATGGCTATGGTTTTATCTCGTTTCATTGTTCTAAGCATGAAATCATACCCAAAGGTGTGAAGGAACAGATCAGCTAGCAAAGGTGCGCTGTTAGTGCCCATTGGTATACCAATAACTTGCCGAAAAACTGAGTTTCCGAAGCGAACGTAGATGTTGTCGATAAGCGTAATAAGAGATATATAAATATCGCCCGCAGGTTATAAGTAGGAACAAAACTAGGTTGATATCCAGTTGGAGTCAAGTAGACAGTACCTTTTTTGGGGAAGGGGAGATTAGTTATCAATCCTCTCGCACTCGTGTTAGGGCTGTCTACTATGATTCAGGATCACAAATCGCTGGCAGATTTGGAAATATGCTGAGTCACTCGCAGCCACCAACGTGTTTATTTGGAGCAAAAAATCAAGATATTCGTACAAAAAGTTCATGTATTTAAAAGTCGTTCTAAAAACTATTTGCTTGGTCTGCCGAACTTACCCACCCAATTCATTACAAAACAATAGAGCAGGGCTGGCTACAAATTCGACTAGACTTGATCAAATACGGTTTGCAAACTGCAACTCCTGGCAAAGATTGCTTTGAAGTCGAAAACGTTACATTGTAATATTTGAAATAACTTGAAGAAACAGTATCGTCCTGGTAGTTAAGTCCAGATATAAAACTGGTTGTCATTTCGTCAACCTGAGCGGAAGTTATCAGAGAAGAACTGGAACTCGTCTCACCTTTACACAAAGGCCCGATGTAATTTGTTGGACACTCGCACTGAAATCCTGAAACTGTCTCATGACACGTTCCACCGTTGTAACAAGGGTTGGGGTGACAAGTAATGGGAACTGGTGTCACTATGAACAGAAATAAATATACAGTAGTACCCAGACCATTTCTTTTATGATATTACATGTAACTAGATCAAACATAATTTATTAGCTTTTAAGAACAGTTATGTAAATGTTTTGAATTTCGGACACTAAAACTCCAGCAGTGTACGTAACTTTTTCAAGTACTTTACGAACTGTTTGTATTGTTTTGGACATAGCTTGTTTGAATCCTTTAAAGCTTACCTGTATGTAGATATGACTTAATAAGCTGGAGTGAAGAGCCGTTTGTAGAGTTGACGTCAAGTTTTCTCAACACTGCAAAAGATCGGCTTATGTCAATCCCTCGTGACTACATGAGGGTGGAGGGTTATAGTTTTAGCAGCAAAAAAACAAATCAACGTCATGTAGGGGCCGTAGGTGAAGATGTGTTGCTTGATGTGTCTACTTCGAAAGAGATCCAATTTAAGAGAGGATATCAGTGTATTAAGCTGGACACCAACAATATTTGTCCAAAAAACAAACAAAGTAGAAAGCAAACACACATAACTTAAAAGCTCTATTAAGCCCCTCGTCTCTATTAACCCTCTCTTCTCTAATAAGGCCCCGTTTTTAAGTCCGTTTTTATAATAAGCCCCCTCTCTAATAAGCCCCCCCCCCCTCCCTTTGTGGCATGCGATTTTGCAATTAGTCCCTCCTAGTCCCTCTTACAAAAATCCTGAACCTACAATCTTCGTTACATCTCTTGAGTACATCGAACCAATTCCTTTCAAGGTTGCTTCGCTCCCATCCCCCCTTTGCAATGTTTGATTGAAACAGAAAATTATCATACGTTTAAGGCCCTGGCAAACGGCTTCAACATTTGCTTCAACATCCATTCGATTTTGATCCACCCTGTTGAACGATATTGAACGCCGGGGTTGGCAAACGGTTTCAACACATCATCAACATTTGATTGGACAAAGTTTCACGAGAGGGCAGGTATTCATTCCCGCGTTTGTTACTATGGATACTTTCTTTGAGAGACCGATTAGTGCGCGCGCGCATACCTACATACTTTAAGCTCCGGGTAAACGATCAAATATATTCTTCCAATATCGTGTTTGTCAAACATAACGTTTGACCAAACACAAGACAAAGCGAGTCCACAGAACAATTTTCGCGTATTATCGCTGAAATTTCGATGTTATGTGGTTCATTTGGTTGCTTTTTACCGGCTGTGCACGCTTTGTTGGTTTGGTTGGCTAAACGATCAAACATTTGTTCGTAACGTGAAAGTTTGGATCTAGATCAAACATGGAAAACCATTTAAAAGCAATGTTGAAAGAGGTGGCTAAGCGGCCAAAGACGCTCGTCCAACACAATGTTCAGCGGATGAAAATGTTTGATCGTTTAGCCGGGGCTACATACATGCATACATACATGTACTTTTATATTGCCTAATTTATTACCTAACAACGTTGAAAGCGGGTGGCAAACGCCTTCAACGTCGTTCAAGATTCACGATAATAAAAGAAATATTAAATGGATGTTTAAGCAAAGTTTAAACGCTTTTAAACTCATTCAACATTGATTCAACTTACATTCAACATGTTTCAACACGGTTGAAAGGGGGTGGCAAACGGTTTCGACATTGTTGTTCAACAAAGTGGAACGGATGTTGAAGCAAATGTTGAAGTCATTAAAAAAGAAATCGTATTGAAGGTAGAACCAAACTCCGCTGGTGGTCAACCAACTTAAGAAAAATTGTCGAAGATTGTGGATTCCAAGACTATCCCATGACTTGAATAAGAAAACATGCCTATTTTATCATACTTCATGTAACTCTTCTAAAAAGAAACAACGGTAGAGAATAAAACTCACAGATACCTTCACATACATTGCCGTTTCCAACGTAACCAGCCTCGCACACACATCTTCCATAGCGGCAACTGGAATGTTCATGACAGCCGGTGCACGATAAAGTAACTGGTGAGAGCTTTACTGCAACATAGTCGTTACAAATCGGATTAAAGTACATTTAATCTCTAATTAAGGTTTAAGGTTGCCTGTGCACTCAAAGAAAATTCTTGAAAATACTGTCCTATTTCAAATTTAATCGGAAAACATGGCTATAATATTTCAATGTCAAGCGAAAAAAAGCCTTTTCTTAAGTCTACGAATAGTTAGTCTCCTCTACTAACTATGGTCTATGTTCGTTTGCGTACGCTTCCACCTTCAATATCGTGACACGAAAGAGGTTTTGCCTTCTCGGTCTGACAATAGATAGCTTAAGCAATGAAGACGGCAACGGCGGACAACGTCATTTCAAAATATTACTTTCCGTTATTGGAACTACTCTTTCGCAATTATTTCAACTTGTTTAACTTGTAAAGTGTGGGACGAACTATCCTGGAGCTTAAATTAGCAAAAACATAGCGGCGCGTGGAAATTGTTACAGCAAACACTGTGGAATTGAGACATCATTTCCAGCAATTGAACTTCAATTTGCTATAAGTTTCCATTAAAAAAGAGATAACGTAGACTTGATCATACTATTGTCCACGTTCTGGTCTCCCTTCTTTCATGATATGCTTTGTTTTTGTTGTTGTTTTGCTGGGATTTGTATGGTACATAATTCGCATTACCATTTCATTTGTCCACAACTAATAGCTCCCTTGGGAAAAGACTAACTAACACGAGCGATTGTGGGATTCTTAAGCAAACGCTAAAATAGACAAGTACCGCAGAAGATCTTGTTCTACTGGTATTCTGTAAAATGTGCGATCCAGGGAGCTTTGAAAATTTTGGCTCGAAAGGGTACACAGCAGCTTCTATATTTGGTATTGTCGTCCTTCTCTTCCCCAAACAATCCCATAACAGCTTGCGCGGTTACTCTTGATTCCGGGCAATCACTGTTTTCCAAAGCGAGCTATTGAGTGTAATTAGTGATCATAGCTGGTGGGTAATTTTGACATGAGCTTTTCCTCTGCTTCCTGGGTGACGTTTCTGTATACTTCCGAAAGTAGCAGACCCCCTCTCCCTTCCCCCGAAGGCAACGTTTGTTTAGACCTGAAAGTAACGGTCCATTGCTCACTGGAACAAGTGAGTGCATCAAACAGGAACATTTATTCAGAATCGAAGTCTCTACTTCACTGATCTTGTCGCCGTAACTTACTGTACGATGTAAGAGTCTTCTTATTGAAAGGGAAACCGTATTCCCTCAAGCGCAGTGCAGATTGCACAGCTTAGTGTTTTACATTACAAGAATGACGAAGAATGCCGAATAATTTTTTTAATGCATTACAAAGACATACAGTTAACTAGCACATCACAGTTACTTACTGACAATTACATTACATACAGAATGCCGAATGTGGAAGAATCAATGGGAAAAAGAGAATTAGCCGCTTCTTTCAGACCTCTATGATATATTGGAGTATACATGAGGGAACCGACTACAGTGAAACACTGTTATACCGAAGGATATTCTTCAGCCCGTCCAAAGTGAATTAATTCTACGGAACAGAACCCCATTATGATGAGCCAGGTTTTTACGGAATCCCCGTTATAACGAAAGGAATAACTCTACTGCAGATGAAGGCAAAACAGATAAAAAGAGGGAGAAAATTAATCATATGGCATCTTTTTGTGACGCACTGTAAGATTTTATCTGTCCAGATTTTATCATATGCTCTCAGAGGGGACGTTCATCTGATGACATCTGTGTGATTTTATCCTCGTTAGGAATTATTACGAGAAGACAATTATTTACCATATAACGAAGTTTTAGGTAGTTTTCCCACAAATTCGTTATAACGGGGTTTTGTTTAATACAAAACCCCATTATGACGAACCCATTTTATTAGAATTTACTTCCTTTTTCCTCATCAGCAACATATAGTCCTTCTCAGAATCAAAACTCACGTTATTAAATCATAGCATACGGAATAACTTCAAAATTACTTTTTTTTGCTGTTCCGAGTTTTTGCCACAACGAGATGATTCATACGTGAATCATTCATGTGAACTGTAAAAAAATAAATAAGTGTAAAATGTAATCCTAGCAGTGCTTTGATGAACTTATACAGTTAAAAGGAAAGCTGAAAAATGCCATTTTTTCGGTTGCTTTTTCAACTGTATAAGTTGATCAAGGAAATGCGGCGTGCGCAAGGATCTACGGAAGCCCAGGGGGGCCACTGACCTGTTTTGTTTTTCTTTTTGACTTTTTCATTTTTACTTTTACATTTTCCGTTTTGAGTTTAGTTTCTTATTATTTAATTTTTGTTTTAGTTTCTCTTTTTAAGGTTTCAGTTTTGCTTTCAAGTTTGTTTTTTTCATCGTTCGTTTTGATTTTATTTTTTGATTATTTAATTTGTGTTTTAGCTTTAATTTCTAAGTTTGTCAAATTGTTTTTCAGTTTTCGCTTTTTAGTTTTCAGTTTTACTGTTTGTACTTAAAAGACAAAAACAAAAACAAAAACAAAAACAAAAACAAAAATAAAATCAAAAACAAAATTCAAAAAATCAAAAGCGAAAACGAAAACGGGTGGACGGGATAGACCATCATGCTTTGCTGTTGTTGCACAACACACGGCGGCTTAGATCACAAACAACTTGATCAAGTACTTTACTTCATCCTCTGTTGGTTTCATGTTTGGAAGTGTTGACAGGCCTAACACGACTCCTGGTGGTTTTGTCATGTTGTATACTTGACCTTTAGAGTTTGGCTCTTGTGCGCATGCCCCCCCCCCCCCCCCTCCTCTTACATATCTTGATAGCAAAGGTTGATTTTCGATTAAATGCCATTTGTGCCGACTTCCCGTCCGTAAATTTAACTTCTCTCAAAGGGTGTAAAATGTTATTAACGACCTGCACCTTGGAGGTCGCAACCTCGCATATCAGTGTTTGACACACTTACAAAGATTCACAAGAAAAACCCTTTCGGACGCCCGATAATTTCGGGCTGTGATGCCCTACAGAACGAATATCGTCATTCATAGACAACATCCTTCAGCCTATAGCAAAAACACTGACAGGAGAATACAATCAAGTACAATGGATGTTACTAGCCTGTACACTAATATCCCACAGGAACAAGAGGCCCTGCCAGGGTAAATTCCGACAAGCGACATGACCAAAAAAGTAGCACCAGCACATAAAATGAAATCCCGACGAGAGACATCATCACCGGCAAAATTCCGACAGTGAAATCACAAAATCAAGGCCGGGAATTGGTGATTTAAACACCGACACGACAGATTTTAAAATTCAGACAAGCGTCACGGGAACCCCCCTGGCAGGGCCTCGAAGAAGGAATAGACACTGTATGCAAGGCATGCGAAAGATTCTACGGTTTAAGAAAGACACTCCGATTCCAACCCACTCTCTTACAGAACTACTAAACTCATGGAACCGCCATAGCAATGGGCGCTAAAATGGCAGCTGTCTTCACAAACATTATGTCTGCGGTAGAGATAGAGTTAGATAGCCTGTGAGCAGGCTCTCTAGTTTTTTGTTGCGGCGAGAGTAATGCGAGCGGTGAAGCTGCTCGCATGACTGTCGCCGCAACAAAAAACTGGAGACGGCTTGCTCGCAGGCTACAGTAGAGACAGAAATTATCAACAAAATCAGAACGAAACCACTCGAGTGGAAAAGATTCAACGAAGCCTCTGTCTTTGACATTTAAACACATTTCAAACCTATTGAGAACCAATTCTTTAAAAACGTTTTGAGGAGAATATAAGAGATTTTGAATCACGTTTGCGTGCACGAGGCTACCCATTTTTTCTGGTCAAAAAGGTTCTCGCATATTACAAAGTTAATTTACGGACAGGAAGTCGGCACTCCGGCAGAAACAAGAAATCCGCAAGAAGATATTGCCTTTTATCACGCCATACAACCACGCGTGCCTAACCTAAAGAGCATCTTAATGAGCAAATGGCATTTAATTGAGAATCAACCTTTGCTAAAAGAAAGACACAAGAGAGGAAGATCTTTAAACAACATACCTCTAAAGGTATACAACATGTATAAAGGTATACAACATGACAAAACCACCAGAAGTCGTGTTAGGCCTGTCAACACTTCCAAACATGAAACCAACAGAGGATGAAGTAAAGTACTTGATCAAGTTGTTTGTGATCTAAGCCGCCGTGTGTTGTGCAACAACAGCAAAGCATGATGGTCTATCCCGTCCACCCGTTTTCGTTTTCGTTTTTGATTTTTTGGATTTTGTTTTTGTTTTTGTTTTTGTTTTGGTTTTTGTCTTTTTAGTACAAACAGTAAAACTGAAAACTAAAAAGCGAAAACTGAAAAACAAATTGACAAACTTAGAAATTAAAACTAAAACACAAATTAAATAATCAAAAAATAAAATCAAAACGAACGATGAAAAAAACAAAACTTGAAAGCAAAACTGAAACCTTAAAAAGAGAAACTAAAACAAAAATTAAATAATAAGAAACTAAACTCAAAACGGAAAATGTAAAAGTAAAAATGAAAAAGTCAAAAAGAAAAACAAAACAGGTCAGTGGCCCCCCTGGGCTTCCGTAAGGATCCCATCTTCATCTAGATGTATCTGACGTAAATAAGATGCATTTCAGATCGCTAGGACCAAGCAAATTCACTCGAGGCATCTTTAGTTAAGTACCATTTAGGAGAAGTGTAAGCAGCTTGATGCCGCACATCAAAATTAATTTTGTTTCACAAAAATACAAACCTTCACACGTCGATCCAACAAATTCATCTTTGCAAATGCATTTAAAGGTCTCCTCAAAATCAATGCATTTTCCTTCGTTTAAGCATGGATTTTTTAAACAGGCACTTTTTAATTCTGCAATTAAAGAAGTGATTACAATTAGAATGCAAGCTCGTGGTTTCTACTTAAATAATATTGTGCTTTCGTGGGGATCTTTGGCCTGATAAGTGCTACAATCTTCAACAAAACTATTGAGAAAATAAGTTAATGGAAATGATAAATTCAAACATAAATCGACTTTGCAGGAAGCCCCTCTCCCAAATAAATATTGTGTTTGTGCCTAAGGTGTTTTCCGCGCAATGGAAGGTTCCGAGACACAAACATTAAAGAGAGGGAGGGGTCCGCGAAAACCTTTTTAAGCACCTTTTATCATAAAGTGTGCTATTTTCTCAATGACTGTTGTCCAAAATTGTAGTTCCGCAAGAATTGATTGTTCTCTGATGCTATAGATTTAAGAATACCAAATTTGCGTACACACCGATAGTCCTGGCATAAACACACTATTCTTGTCATTGTTTACAGCCAAATTTACTTTCGATTAAAAAAAAATCACTGAAATTGTCATTTGGGATGTGCAGCTTATCAATATATACGCTTAAGTAAAAGGCTCGTAAAAAGAAAAAAACATAAGAAATGGCCCACACTGCAAACAAATGACGCAAAAGGTTCGTTTGTTTACACCTGTAGCTTGACATCCCCACAAGTTCTATTAACCTTGCTGGAATCTACAAGATGTATTTGCAACAATGAAATTATAATAACAAAACAATTTTCTTAGAATTAATCCGATTAGTTCATCTTCAAGAAACATGTATACGTAAGATTTTACTCAATAGCAGAGAAGGGTACATTGTCGAGGTGAACAATAAGCTTCCATTGGCAATGCGTTCTGGTTTCTATTAAACAAAGCTTACTTCTTCAATTTTACACTAAGCTAAAAAGGACCCTAGAGGAAAACAATTCTCTGGAACTTCACCTGATCCTCTGAACCTAAGCATACCCTTATTAAAGTCGAGCAACCTAAGCGAATAGGGATTTGAAATGTGTGAAGGCTTTCCAGAAAATCAGTATGGTCTCCTCGTTATGAAAATGTTCCTATGTACACTCGAGGAATATTTTCAGTCTGGTCTCGTTGTTTGTATAACAAACACACCTTGGCAATGCTTCCCTTGATATTTTTCTGAGCAATTGCAGTAAAACCCTTCTTCCTCGTGTTCACTTTCTATGCAGGTTCCTCCATTTTGACAAGGCTGTAATTCGCATCTTGGGACCCTATCTATAAAAAAACATTAACAACAACAGACAAAAAAAATTGTCAGGAAGATGCTTTCAATATGTTCTCAATCTGTTTCTTGTCCTCTGAGAACATGGTCTTCTAGGAAATAGGGAATAGTTTTCTTGCAAGGAGGCAAGAAAAACCAATACGGATATTCGACAGCCCAAGCATAATAAGTCGACCATGTCTTCTCGTTAACGAAGGATTTTATTGTCTGAATTCAATTGAGCTGTAAGCGTCCTTCTAAAGATTTATAATTCATCTTTTTTTTATTCAAGAAATAGTTGAAGTTGATTTTTATTGAAGTTGAAGTTGATTTTTATTGAGGTGCTATTAAATAGATACAGAATTACCTGACACGCAGGTAGCATAGCTAATCTAGGCGGGTCAGGAAACAAGGAAAGATGAAAGACTGCTACAAAGAATAAGTTGATAAGAAAATAAAGTTGAGAATTAAAACGAGAGCAACGTTGAGAAAAGAAAAGATAGAGAGAGTAAAAATCTCGAATAAAGAGCTGATTAGAGCAACAAACCAGGACCTAAGGACGCTCTACCATCTTGTGGCATTATTGCGTTTCCATCCACAGGCATTTGGTTTACCTCCGGCCAGTTATATATTGTTATGTTTATTTGAATTATTTGTTTCTGATCACATACTTGTAAAGCGCATTTGATCATATCTACATGTTAATTTGCGCTATAGAAATATTTATTATTATTATCATTATTATTATTATTATTATTATTATTATTATTATTATTACTATAAAGACAGCACATGATAGTTAATAGCATGTTTGTTTACCCTGGATATAATTTCTTCTAGACCGTAATACGAGTCATCAGACTCTAAAATTTCAAAAATAAGAATGCGCGAATTCTCTTTTAAGATCAATTCTTTAGTCCAGGTCATTCTGAAAGAAATCAACCGGCAACTACAGCATCATTGAAACTAAATTGATCTAAATTATGTTTTGTTTGCTCAGCCCTCAGTTATTTTAGCATACGTAAAACGAACAGTAAATTTTAAAAAGCGAACGTTCGAATATTACTAAAGACTGTAAACCGCTTTTCATTTCATAGCCTGCGCAGCTGGCGGTATTGTGTGATTAAAGTTTTGGCGGCGGAGCCGCGATCCAAAAAAAAGGAGTGGGGACGAGGCGTTTGAAATTTCTCGCGGCTCCGCCGCCAACTCTCACTCGACTGGTCAGCGGCTCGCCGCCAAATTTCCCTCGCCTAGTAACACAATACCGCCAGCTACGCAGGCTACTCATTTCAAAGGCTGCTTTCTCTTAATCGAGAGGATGATATCTCTCTTTCTCCCAATTCAGATGATTGCCATGCAGCTTACCTTCACATGTGATGCCTTGGAACAACGCTGAACAGAAACACGTGAAATGCCCTGCACCGGTGTAATGACAACTTCCGGAATTTTGACAAGGATTTGAATAACATACATCCAAATCTACAAATAAAGGTTTATTTACAAATTGAATTAAGTCAAGAAAACAGAATATTCATGTCACATAATCTATGCTCAAAATTCTTGCATATATTAGTCGTCGTTCCTTCAAAGAGAAGTTAAACACTTCCCGTTTGCCTTTCTTTTTTTGTTTTTTGGTGCTCAGCTCAAATTTGCTTGCAATAGTTAGAGATAATCCTCCCCTCAGGCTTTGCAATGTAACGGGCTAGCTTGTATTTGGGTTAATTTTTGCTGGGTATGTGCCGCTGGCCTCTCAGAACCCTACCCCGTTATAGTCTATTTTGTGGCTAAATATATACCCCATATTAGTCACTTTGGGCAAATGTAATTTTCGTGATCCCAACTTAGTCACTTTCTACTTATGCATCTACCTTTTAAGTAGGTCATTCTAAAATGAATTGACACATTTGTTCAACGGAATGTAGAACACATTACTTTTCACCTACAGTACAAGCATTCTGGTACATTTACCCCCAAAATCCCGAAAATGTGCGACCCCATTCTAGTAACTCTATTGAAATTGCAACCCATTATAGTCAATCCATTCATGAAGTGCCCGCCTGGGGGGGGAGGGGGGGCCTAGCTCTATGTTAACCGAAAATTCCGTTATGTTTTGTATTAGTCCTCCAATTCCGGAGAATTCGCAAAAGCTATCATACCGGTGACATAAGTAACTCAGATGAGATATACCTCCACAGTCTGCGCCATTAAATCCAGGTAGACACTTGCATTCAAATGTACTCTCTCCATTCAAGCATGTTCCTCCATTTTTGCAAGGATTTGCATTTGCGCAGTGGTCAGCAGCTGTTCAAAAGGAAAAGGTACTTTGGTTTGTTATGAGTGTCATGTCCAAGATTTGACATAACGTCCACTATTAAGGAAACCAGTGTTACTTAGCCACACCGGTAGTTTTCCTTGATTTATCATGTTTTTAAAAAAGCATTTGACCGCCTGTGATCTGTCATAAAATGAATGACTGACATGCATCTTAGAGAAATGTTTCGATTACACCTTGCCGAAAATTAAGCGGGTGTTATTAAAAAAACAACGGTCGGTTCACAAGCTTCTTCAGTCATATAAATAATCAATAAGATAGTATACAGCAAGTTGGACATCAAGGCTTGACGATCTTTATTACAACGACAATCAAGCGGGAATAAATTACTGCTATTTAAATACAATACTTGTCAGGTTTATCATGCTTGACTACAACGGAGGAGCATGCTCGAGACGCAAGGAACTGGCTACACTTGAAAACATGCCTCGCATACTCTGCAACACGTGACAGTGTTACATCAAAATACAAAATTTTCAACCCTACTTCCTACCCCCAAGAAAGGCCCGCTAGCAAATTTCTCCATAGCCCATAGAAGGGAGCGATGTTGACAGGGGATCACCTTGTTTGTTATTAAGCAACAACTGATCATGTATTGTTCCCATGGATGTTTTAATGAGGAAAATACTTTTGAAATCTGTATCACTTTTTACAACATGATCAAAAGCGTGTCCATAACAGAATAACACAATCGTATACCTCTGGAATCCACCGGGTGCAACAAATGCAAAGCGGAGCTTCTGAGATAGGCAACCCCGTTAAAGACTGATGATTTCACGTATTACCTTCACAATTACTTCCTTTAAATCCTGGAAGACAAGAACACTTGTACGAGTGTCTGTCGTCTTCACATGTACCTCCGTTCTTACAAGGACTTGGAATGCATCTGCTGAATACTGTTGACATGTCAAAACAATTACGTATTAAGAATTTTTACTTTCGTGCTCCTGGCTACAACGTTATTCTACTAGGTCTTGTCTGATTATCTACGCATTTACCAATAACTTAATTTTTACGCGTGCTCGAAAATAACTCATAATGCGTGAATAAATTATTTCAATGATCTTCCCGGAGACAATTGTCTATTGACTTTGTCACAGTCTTAGTCTTGCTAATTATAATTTGCAACGTAGCAGGTTTAATATGCAGAACACATTTACTTATTCGTGTTCACCGACCTTGCACTAGTTAAGTTCATTTCGAACCATGCCCGAAAAAAAATTGCCATAAAAATAAAAGAAGTTACACCCGCCAGTACTGAAAATGGGATGGGTTCGAAATTATTGTTTTGGTTTGCCTGGTTATGAAACAAAATATAACAAAATTCTGGCGAAATCTTATACGGGCGATGAGATGACATTATCGTACAACACTTGTACCTAATAATCTGTGGGACGTTAAAGAGTAGGGGATGTAGTTCCCGGTGTGGTGGTCTATGTCTATCTTTCATCTGTCTTTGACATTCATGTGTGAATTGGGTGGGTGGGTGAGATCAAATATGGACTGATAGCGGCTGCCAGAGGCACTTTTACAGGCTGACGTCCGATCTCACCCTAGAGAAGCACTGTAAACCGCCATGAAACTATGTGATATGTGCGGTATATAAATTCATTACCATTACCATTACCATGACGCGCATCTTACCGAACAAACCATTTGGCTCCTGCAAACTGACTCCCTTTTGTTAAGACACGGCTAAACATTTTAACGTTGTTATATGACATTTTCGTTGGTGTAACAAAGTGAAAACGATTAGCACTATAGGTTTTCTATCATACTTTTTACTCGACTTTAGAACTTAAACACGCACTTTAAAAAGAGCTCACTAACCGTCGCAGTTTGGTCCTTTGAATCCCCTGACGCATGTGCAGTGGTAGCCATCCGTTGTTGCGTAACAGTTCCCCTCATTTTTGCACGGGTTTGGAAGGCAGTGGTTAACATCTAAGTGTAATAGTTATAAAATAATGAAACGAAACGTTAACTATAGAGATCCAATTAAATTAGTTTTAGCGCTGAGATGGCGCCTTGGTAAAATAATTTTACCTCTGCTGCAAATTTAGGTTTTCATGTTGAATTTAAAAGGTGTATGGCCCTGACAGCATACATAGCATTGACGATGGGCAGTTTCGTGATGTTTAGATCATTTCCTAAACAAAATGAGTCAGCATTTCCTTCTATTAGTTAGTCAACGATGACGTAGCCTCCCACGTAGCCTCCCACGCAGTCGTTTTTAGGGGACTCGTATTTCACCTCCTCCCCACTAACGCCTGCTTACCCGAAGCCAACATTCCTTTCCCATTGTTTGACTCGCGGCATCCTAGCCAATCACAATCGAGCAACTGTCCAGCGATGACAAGTAAAATTAATCCTTATGCGTGTTTCTTTCTCTCGCGAAATTGTAAACGTATCAAAGCGCTGGAGCCGATTTGTTTTTTAGTAATACGATGTGTTACAAGAGACTAAAGCAAATAAGAATTTAGACGCGACCAAGTTAGAAATCTGAGGCATTTATCAGTCGATCAAACATAGAGTAAACCGACGTGAAATTATCACACATGGTAGAACTACAAAGCTCGATCTGTCATGGTCTTGCATTAAATCAGATGAAATTCGCCCACGCAGCGATCCCAAAACGTCCTGGGGAAGCGGTCAGAAGTTATCAAACACCGATGGCATAGACTGCGCCAACTAGTAGTGTCAGTTCAAGAAATACGGACGGCAAAATTATGCAGCTTATTACCTAGCAGCTCGCTTGATCCACTGCGCGCCATGGTCTACCGATGGCAAAGTTTCCTTCCTCCAAATCACTCAGACTAACCCGAAGATACGCCAATACTTCTTAAATAACTGACTTGGCCCTTCATCAAATTCATGAGAAGTGACGCAATAGCTACAACATGACTAGCGGCGAGGAAATCGAAGATTGAAGGCGAAGCTTGCATGATACTGAAATAAGCGTTTTTCCGTAACCAGTCGGCATATTGACGGAAAAATTATCGCTATTTCCTCTCACAAATTCTTAAATTGAAGTCAGTTGATATGCATTTAAACAGGAAATTTTGAACGTAGAGCACACGGTGATCAAGGCTTGTTCAAGCTCCGTCTCCGCTATGTTGAATTATCCCGCGAAAAGCGTTCTGAGTTCAAGGTCAACCTTCCAGAATTTAGTAGGTAAAATGTGATTGGCTAAGCGGAGGGAAAGGAATGTTGGCTTCGGGTAAGCAGGTGTTAGTGGGGAGGAGGTGAAATACGAGTCCCCTAAAAACGACTGCGTGGGAGGCTAACGATGACGTTAATATAACAGGACAATTTAAGGTCTCTTGATCTTACCCTCGCAGTTCTTTCCCATAAATCCCATTGGACAAGTACACTCGTAGTGTTTCTCGAATGCCGTGCATGTGCCGTCGTTTTTACACGGATTCGGACTACACCTGGCCTTAGAAATACCTGCAAATATACATGCATAGTTATTTAAATAGGGTTATTTATCTAGCATCGAGTGACCGTGGAACCAAAAAACGGGCACCAGGCTCAGAGCTCCAAGAAAATCAGATCTTTCTGCAACCTAAGAGCTGAAAAATGTGTTTTGGCTGTAGTAAATTAGCATTGTTTATAAACATCCAATCCGTCGATTTTGATGTCATATAAAGCGACAACCAAAACCAAAACCTTGAGTTCTAAAATATCCATGGCATCAGAGAGTTACTATAACGTGGATACAAGAAAATGATCCACAGCTACCACCAAGAGGACCCGAAGCTCAGTTTTGTGGTCCTCTTGTTGGTTGTTGTGGGTCGTTGTTAGCCATTCTAGCTGGTTCACGTTGATGAACAAGTTATGAGAATTTTGTTTACAACACAAGTTGCCAAAACTGAAGTAAATCATGTTAAAACACATTAATATAAACTTCAAGTAATTTTAGCTATGAATTGAGCGGTAACGCCCATTTTCAGGTATAGAAAATGATCAGTGAACGGATTCAAAGCACTTGAAACATTAGAAATTAAAGGTGGCACTGAATTTCTTCCCACTATTTACTCAAAATATTGAGGCTATAATCAGGAGTTTTTTTCTCATAGGTTAGACTGTTACTATAGTTTGCTTTTTTGAGTTTATTAATAACTGGACTACTGTTTTGATATACGTACTACTAATTACAGCATATACTGGCAGAATGTGCTACTTCCACATACTATACGTGCTGGGAAGAGTCGAAAACTGATGCCAAACACTTACGTAAACCGACAAAGCGTTTGAATTCTAATGCACGTTTCCACAGCTTCAGAATCAATCATGGGCCGGTTCACGAAGATTACAAATTTTTCATTTATAAGTAACGTCAATAACAAAGAAATACCAGCTATTGGTATAACCTCCACTTTGACCCTTTCAAGCAACTTAACACGAGACCAACTTACCGAAAACCGTTTTTCTGCAACATGAATAATCACTGATATTTTAAAAACAAACTCAGTGCGCATCTTTTTAAAACAAATTATACAACCTTTGACACCAAAAATTCTGGACTTCACCACACAACGCGCTAGGGTTTCACGACTAACGGGCAAAAAGTTAAAGGAAATTCAAGTGAGAGTAAGGTTCTTTAATAGCGAGTTCATCAACTTGACCTCGGCTTGTGACTTGTGATATCTAGATAAGTTTCTGAAGTCATGGCTTCGAGGCGAAGGTAACCTAGCGTTCTACTGCCGCGCTCAAGTTATTCCAGATGTCTCTTTCCTTGCTTACCTTTATGAACGTGCCTATTAACCTCCTCATCAATTTCTCCAGCCATCCACGGAAATGGCGATGGAAACATTCCATTTGTTGGTTCAAAGTTTGGAGGGATTTCAGGGGATGGACCGTACTCATGAACTGGAGTCATATCTCGAGCAGCCACCAATTCACGTACGGGTGCTATTTCACGATCAGGGGCAATGTCATTCAGTGGAGCCACATCATGAGCTGGTTCCACCTCATGCATTGGAGCTATCTCCGGGACTGGTGAAACTTCGCGAACTGGAGGCAAATCATGAACAGGACTTAGCTCCTGTAGATGCATCGGGCCTAAATTTTGAAACGGTTGAGCTGGTTCAGAGGGAACTGCCATTGCTGGAGGCGTAAGCGGCACCAACCCTGGCACATGTCGTAGTGGTGGAGGTCCTTCTTGCAGATGAATGTCATCAGGAGTTTCGGGAAATTGTTCGGTAGGATTGAAATTCGGAAATCGATGTTGAAACGGCCTGATTGGTCCCGGCAAAATAGGTTTTCGTAAAGCGCTTACAAATTGCATTCTTTGGAGTTGGCCAGGAAGGGATAATCTCTTTACAGCTTCCCTTTGTCTTTGTATATTTTCATTTAGCCTTTGAAGATTTTGAATCACCGTCTTAAAGGGTGTAGGTCCCCATATGTGAATAGCTTTTAATGGTCGAGGTTTTTTGCGTCGGTTTTTAATCACAGCCGAAGTTGCTACTACTCGCAATGGTTTCGCAGGCTGTGGAAGTAAAGAAGAATCTTGTGTAAGCTTTTGGTCTAGTTTCCTCTTAAGTTTTGTGTGGCGCTTAAATTTCCCCGGAATGTCGATGTCAAATTTCTCCGTATTTCCTTGTATATTCGTTCCTGGCTTGGTCAACCTTCGCAAATAAGCATTGGTCCATAATGGAGATTGATATTCAAGCTTATGTTTGTGATGAAATGTATCCAATGAACGGGTGTTTTTCCTTGGAAGATGTTTATATCTTGCTTGAGTAACCGAGAGATAAACAACCCATAAAAGGACGATATGTGACCAAAGTTCGTTCATTGTTGACTTGCATATGTCCTTAGCAAAAATCCCCGCAGTTTTGATTGATATTTTGCCATTTTGTTGGGATAAATTGGCTAAAACGCTTCATATATATTTAGATCCAGACAGCTTTCTAGGATTTGATTTGGTTTGATTCTATGTGACTTCACCAACGCGATGACATCATTTGAAGATCACCAACAATGTACTACCAAGATAAGACCGGTGAGATGTCAAGCTCTATTTCAATCGGGTGTTTCTATGTCATCTCTGAATCCTAAATCAGAAAGTGACTCCGATTCAACACCTGCTCGCGGTTCATTAGTCTTAAACGAAGTTACCTATACTTCTGGTGCAGATTATTGGGTAAATCGACATTTGAGATGCGGCGCTTTTAATATTTAGTTTTCTCTTTCTCTGGTCACTGAGATTAAAATTGGTTTGCTTTTGCTGATCAAACGCGCGGATAACAAGTAATTGTTTCAATAAGGGGATCAATTGGTGTGAATGTATGTTGGTCTCGTTTACAATTAGATCCAAACCGTCACCTACCAAGTTAAATGTCACCTGTGCATTGTACACCATTAATCAACGACTGCATGTAAGCGATCAGCAACAGGCGCACTGAACCTTCTCATTTACATGTCCTTTTGTCATATGAAGAACTTACTCTAAAATCCCTTTAGGTACCTCTAACTTCACACATAGCCAATATGTTGACCCAAAAAACGTAACGGTGGGAGCTAATCTTCCCATGGCTGTTATACCAGAACCATGTTAACGGAGCAAACTTAATTTGCAACAATGGAGCCTTCAAAACGTTTTGCAGTTTTATTACATATAGCACTTGTTATGTGCATTGAAGCTATCTTCAGCTGTCTGTGGCCACGAATGACACTTGAAAAAGTGAGGCTAACTTTGTTACGTTTTGTCATTATGTCTTCGAATCGCATAAAATAATATTCGTTTCTTTTTTCTTCCCACAAATCAATGTTACACATGCCAATCGCGTCATAGAACCTTTGAGCATTCATAACGTTAAAAAAGCAAAATTCATTTACGACGATTTGGTATGACATTTCATTGTTCAGGTAACTTGATTGCTCCATGGCAAAGGAATTTTGACAGCCATGTTATCCAAAATTCAGATCGTTTTTAATCTTTTTATGCCATCATATTTACATTTTCACATTATTTTCCTATTTGCTTAATTCATAGCTTTGATCATTTTGAGTCCGTTTCGACAGCCGGTAGATATTGTGGAGAAATCCAATATGGTGGAACAAAAATAGCTGCCTCCCGTACGGCTTCCTCCTCACATGTCTTCATTTCACTTTGAGGGCTTCTAGAAGAAAGCGTTAACGTTCCTTTTACCCACTGGGTGTCAATTTCATAGCTCAAATTGTTTTAAAGTTACGAAAATAAAAAGACCTGGCAATATAGGTCAACGACTAATTGTCTTCTCCTTTGATTAAATGTAAATAATAGGTTGTCATAGACATTTAACATCAGTTTACAGTTCAGGCTAAAAGTGATAATTTGCTACATCCTCCTGTTTTACCGCACAATCAAGCCAACAGTATCACCCTGCATAGTCAGTGCTATTTATTTTAATTACTATTAAGTGTCTCCCTCGCTGAATAAAGTCGGCTTTATTTTAACCTTTGTCCAGTGTTGGGCATTCAAGTAACTCGGTTAATTGCCTTCCCAGTCTGCATAAAATGAGGGCAAAATTCGTCAACAGTTATCAAATTTAGACACATCAATTTTATCAGTTATCAATTTAGACACTCAGCCAGGTTTGCTCGTAGAAAACCAGATGAAGTTCAACCTCTTTCGTTGGATCAGCAACTGGTGCATTAGAATTTGACGACCTGAGGGTGTGAACATGTAACAACATTAGAAATCTGGGATGTCTGCAGCAAAGTGACGGTTTCGAAAAAGAGAATCACACTTGTGACTTCGGCTGTGGTCGGGTTGCTTATTGTTAGATTCAACTGACAAACCTGTGGCCCTCGAAATTCCGGATAAAATTGAAATTGGAAATGTTGGTTACTGAGGAGAGGGGAAAACCTGAGTGCCCGAAGAAGAGCCTCTCGGAGCAAGGATGAGAACCAACAACAAACTTAACCCACATATAACGCCGAGTCCGGGAATCAAACCCGAGTCACATTCGTGTGAAGCGAGTGCTTTCACCACTACGCCGTCCCTGCTCACCAAGTTGACTTGTCATCTATAAAATATGTCCCTCAATGAGGTTTAAGATGGCCGTCATTTTATAGTGGAGAAGGGAAACATGTGGAGAGAGCTGAGAACGTGCACATTATCTTAAGGTTGTAGAAAATACTTATGGCATACCTACAGTTGGATGCATGGAGACGTGACACCATTTTGACTAATCTGAGTTAATCACTCACAATCACAATCAACAGAGTCACAACATACGCGTGGCTGTACAAGTTATGCGGACAACAGTTTAATACACGCAACATGCATTGTTTTCTTTTTAATTAAGTCTAAATTTTAAATCTAAAGTTCTAAAAACATTTGCTCAGAGTAAAACCTTGCTGGAAAGTTATCAGTCTGCGAAAAAAGTTTCAGCTTAAAAATGAAATACTTTACCAACTGAAATGCCTTGGCGTGTTAAGCGCCCAGTTTTACACATAAGAAAACAATCTAGGCCTTGATAATTCTCTCTTTTATGCACAGCATTAAATAAATTTAAGTTTTGTTAATTTTCCAAGAATTGCAAGTACTGATAGTGACCACTAGGGTTAATCAATACACTTCACTCGTGTCGAACACAATTCAAACCATGGCAACACTGCCAAAAACGTGAAGCAAACTGTCCAATGACTACACAAACAGAAGGAAATACACCCAACTTAGAGAGGAAAGTGCAGTAACATAGAAAATAGTGTACCCTGAGCATCTAAACTTTCGATTATAATCAGCTCGACTGAAACACCAATATCAATATTAATTTAAGAACACCGCATACATATTTGAGATACAGTGTTAACAGTTTTTCCCTCTATCACCCTGCATTAACTAGCAGAGTATCACTGTTTCCTTCGGGCTAATAAATTAGCGAAACTAGTATTAGTAGTGAACATAATTAATGAGTCACAAGAGTTTCGCCTTCGAACTCTGCTTGTGGAATGTGCTTCTCGCATATAATGCCGTCGTAACCTTGCATACATATGCATGCAAATCCATATCTACTGTTGGTGTACCATCCATCCACACATGTACCTCCGTTGAGACAAAGACCGACAGAGCAAGCTCTTTTAACTGAAACAAAAATGTGGAAATAAGTGATCAAAAAGTAAAGGAAAAAATACATTGAAACTTATGTATTATAGTGTTAGTCCTACGGTACTCAAATTGTATGATTTGGATGACGAGTAGTTGATTTGTTTCTAAAACGATTTTTACAAGCCTAATGACCATAGCTCATTGATATTTGACCTTGGCCTTTGCTCTTAGTACATCCGATGCGAGGGAGGTTCAACTGACACTTTGCACTTTGATTATCAGATTTATTCGCACATTGCCGCATTGCCAAATTGAGGAAATGTGGAAAGCATAAGTCCTAGTTATGATCCTTATTTAATAAACATTGCAAGCCGGGTACTTCCTCTGTACTTCCTTCCATAATTGGGACTGGATTCCAGGAGATGCTGTCAGGTAGGTATTACCTAAATTGCTACTGTCCAACTTAAATGGTATAATAGCAATAGTTCTACTCGGGCTTGCTGGACATGAATATATATATGGAATATATGGACATATCCAGCAGGACCGAGTTGAATAATTGTGTTATTAAAAACGCTACGGCACATCATTGAGAATCTAAACAAAAACACATATGAAGGAACCCAAAGAAAGAAAATCGCAAAAAAGAAACAATTGTCGATCACATGACCACACGAAAAGAGCGCGTCAGCTTTTTAATGCGTTGCAACGTTCCTTGGGAAAGCTGAGTGAATTCAATGAAACTGTCCAAGAACAATACAGAAGCTTCACTTTGCAATATTTACCAGCTCTGGACTGTGGCCAGTGGTCTCGTAAAAACTACTTCAATAATTGGTTAAAGCGGACGGAACGGCTTTCACATGGATAGTTAAAAAAAACACGGGCTAGTACCTCAGTCTTCGTTCTTCTAAGGCAGTCAACAAGGAAAATTTAATTCCATTTGTATTTCGGTTGAAGTATCGGAATATCTATTGGATAATTCCTCTGCGAGACGATTTTTTTTTAATTGCTGGTAGTCTCGCGGGACGCACTTTATTCGGCTTTCTCTGTTACTCACCTGAAGCACTTATATTTATCGTAGTAGGTATATGAGCTGATAGCCTACCGGCAATCCAATGAAAATGCGGGGAATCTAATACCAGTAGTCCAGGTAACAAATAGAGTCTATAGTGTACACTGACAACGCACGGATGAGATCAGAATGTAGTAAAAATTAATAAAAGCGCGAGGCTCATAGCGTGACTGATGTTCTTACCCAGTTTTGACGTCTTCCGTGCGTTATCAGATATTGGACTAAACACGCACGACCAATGGAATATAATTGTTTAACACATCATTTTGTTTTCACCTCCTTCAGTTCGCCTCATGACGTCATTCGTGCGTCTTTACTCTGGTCACAGTTTTCTCTTGACCAATCAAAACGCGAGGTTTACAGCGTCCATTGTAACTTATAGCTATCGAGTTTGGGCAGGTTAGTCTAACAATGGGTAACGGGCTACGGAAAAGCCGAACACCCCAATCAATACCATTAAATGGGTCGACCGTTACTAACCTATCGGCACATTTTTTCAGTTTCCTTGGCTTTCTATACGAAGATGAGGTGTTTAATCAAGTTAACTAGGTTATTGAGAAAACCATTCAAAGTCGAAAAACTTCAATGTCATTTTTGTGTCGATTTGTAAATTTGTAATGCTTTTGACGTATGATGAAAATCGTCCGGTTTCAGCCTCAGTAGGACTGAAGTAGTCACATATGAGCAGACTCCGCCATAGGTAACAGCTAGTGCTTCTCTTAAAATAATTGACTGCAATCTTTAATTGAGAATAATACATATCAATGGAACAATTTCTGTCATTTGTAATGGCCCATGGATTGGCGATGTTTATTGTAATCCAGTATGTAGTGGCAACAATAAGGTGAGGTTCACTTGATTTCTGCGTTGGCTTATCAATAGTACCCGTGAAAAAAATGAACTTGTCAAGGTAAATATTCCCGCGGGCGCGATAAATTTTCTTCATTTCTACATCCCAGCCCCATCCACTTATATAAATCTTGAGGTAACATACCTTTTCCTGGCAGAAAATGAAGTAAACTGCAAATTCTTCATACCTTCACACCTCTTTCCAGAGAAGCCTTGTTTGCACTGGCAGGAGTAGTGATTACCAAATCTTAGACAAGCCCCATCATTATGACAGGGATTAGGGTGGCATGCAGAGGCTACATGGAGACACAGTATCAAGCAGCATTAGTACTAAGCATTAAAGCAGTGTAAAATCGTGGAATGATGCTCCAGTGGCAAATACTGCTTAATCCTTCCCTAACCTTACATTCCCTCAAAATATACAAATGACTTTTAATTTTAGGTCTAAGCATTTTTTTGCTTTAATCAGCAGATATTATTATAATTAAATATATATTTTAATATAAATTTAGACGAAATGTTCTTAGGACTAGCTATTAGAGATTTTGCAATTAGTTACATGAGGCTGCTTGGCTTATGCACTTTTATGCTTAACGTGATTAATGTGGTAACAGAATCGCACTACTAAATACTTCTGGAGATCCTTACAAGATATGGGATAATTTCGAGATTAATTTATGAATTCAATGAAATTTTGTATTTTCATTTGAAATTGCAATTTTAGTGCTGATTAGTTATGAGCACGTTTTTTATAAACTAAGCACATGTTAATAATTCAAGACATCTTTTACAGTGTTTTTACAACTTTCGTATTTTTTTCAGTATTTTGGGTATTCTATCATTTGCTTGCGTTTCTTTACGATTTTACAAGAAAGATTCTCAATGACCAAAACTTGACCGACTTCTTTTTTCAACATTTTCTCAAATTTAACAGTCAAAGATTACATCAATTGCAGGCGCGAGTCTTCACATAATTATAATTGGTAGGGGGGAGATCATTGAAGAATGGTCTCAAACATCTTTATGTTTTCTGTTGCGTACAAGTCACTACCTCGTCATCGAGAAATCTTCAGGCTGCAGTTTTAACCCTTTTCCGCCGAGAGGGGTCCTATACGACCCCACAATAGACCGATGCTTTGAAAAGCTACAACTTTCTCAGATCCCGAACTATGGTTGAAATAAACCATTTTTTTGCCAAATGATCATTTGTTTAGACTTTATTATCCCGTAAACTGAAAAAAAACTCCCAATTTTCGCTTAATATGACAATTTATTCTCTTTGAAAGCCAAAATCGCCCTCGGACAACACCAAAATTCACGCAATTTTGTCTTGACGTTTTCAAGATAAAAATTCCTATTGAAGTTAAAAGTTTACATTGGTAGCAAACTTTGACTCCACCTCTTGCAATCTGTTCCACATTTACCTGCTCACTCCTTTAGCCCAACCCCGATAACGCTGCTTGATTTCAGTTGCTCTCACAGTCTGTAATTTTCACGTTTGTGACCCAAAGGAATTCTGGGATTTTCTTGGCTAAGAACAGCATGGAAGTCTGCCAATTTCCATTTCACATATATTTTAGAGCCTTGTAGGGCCACCCGGTCTGGCTGGCAAAACATTGCACCGATTGCATTATTTAACAGTCAAAACTCGCCAAAATTGTCATGCCAGGTCCTCGAATCCACTCACAAAACGGCGAAAGACACAACTTCACGCCGTGAATGGCCATCACCCGCTCACATACTTTCGGCGGCCTACTTAGTGTGAAATTGCTTCTCACCTCCGTTTTTTTCAAAGGATTGCCTTTACCCATC
>JAEMWC010000795.1:232500-247500 GCA_016490735.1 Pachyseris speciosa
GAATCGTTTGCCTTTATAGATGCTAGTATCCAGGAAAGTTGTTTCCATTTTGAAGATTTCAGCCGTAAATTTAATCACAGGGTGATGTGATTGATTGTTGTCTTGCTCAATGAATGACTGTTTTATTTAGTCTCTGTTTATGGCTTGCGTGACTCCCATGGATGACCCGTATGGCTCGCATAGATGGCTCGTATGGCTCAGCATTGCTCGCTGGCTCTCATATATTGTGCACATTCCTGCGTAATGTATTCTCGTTATTTTCTTTGTGACTATGGAGCCCAGGTTTTATAAGCCTTTTGGTTCTTGGCCTCATACTAGCCTACACTGAATTATTGTATTCAATTATGTACACATGTATGTAGTTGTTTGGTTTAAAAGTAAACTAAACTGAACTGAAAAACTGCAAGCAAACCTTTGGCAAAATGCTTTATAAGACATTAAATAAATACAGATTAAATCCTGCACTGAACTCATATGTAATATCATTGAAATTGAGTTGTACGTTATTAGCTATGGCCACAAGTTGTTCAGTACTTACTTAAATGACAGTGCATATTGCTTGGACTTGCATACATACATACATACATACATACATACATACATACATACATACATACATACATACTTTATTGGCTCGTCCCCACGGGGCTTTTCAGAGTCAATTGTACATTACAAAATTAAAAAACTAAGTACATGACAATGATAAAAGAAGACAATAAAATTAAATAAAGCAGTCATTAAGAAGCTGTTGCCTGAGTAAGCGCTTGAACTCCGTCACGGATGGGCTAAGTTTGAGCGCAGGCCGCAACTCATTCCACAAAGAGGTCGCTCTATATTGAAAGGTCCTTTGGCCGCTAGCAGTGCGGAAGAGTGGTATGTTCAAAAGTTGAGCGTTTCTGGTACTCCTTGTCGAGAGGTAAGTTTATGATATCTGCACTACACACAATCTAATTGATGACAAAATGTGGTGGAAATTTTAGTTACATAAATTATATTAACTGATTCTCCTTCTATCATGAGAGTGGCTGTTATCCTTGATTGGGATGAATGATCCAAAGCAAGATGCTGCCGTGTAAAGAATGAAGTGAGACTTCAAGGAAGGAGTCCTTTCATGGAGAAGCAAACTTTGAACAGATGGGTAAGCTACACTGTATTTCTCAGTTACACAAAACTGTAGTTAGTAGCTAAGCATCCATGCAGCTACATTGTGAATGGACTTCAGTGGTGATGGTAGACTGACTAGACTGGGGCATTAAGCAATAAAACGCTATTTTTGGTATTTGGCCACCCGAACCCTCCTTGTGTAGCCCTCAGTAAATAAATACAGTGAATCAAAGCTTTAAAATGTTGACCTGTCAAAAGCAACTGGCCACATTCCAATGTAATCGTTGTTGTTTCTCTAAGTTTTGTAATATACACCGTTTTATATACCGTTCTATATACACCGTTTTATAAATCCGGCTTCAATATCTCCATGTAAATAACATGGTGTAATACAATGATTTTATTGCTTATTATTTAACTCTGTTTATTAGCTTGTATCAGTCTCACGAGTAGTAATATAGCCACTTGAATTGAAATTTGCAGTGGGTTAAAATCATGAAGAACATATTTCTAATTTGACGTAAACAGAACTACGAGGGTACTTTTACATGAATTTACTTTCTGTATATTTTTGTCAGAATGATAACTGGAAAGTCAAGAACAACAAAGAGGATACCGGTACATGTACATCAAAAGTAGAAAAAAATTCAGGCATGGCCTTGGAGGCTTTATTCCCTGTACGGTGAAGAGTATATTTTTGAAGTGCAGAGAAGGCTCTCACTAATTATATCAGAAATGGGACAGAAAGGAGCGCTAGGCGTTGTAGTCTAGATTTTCCAACGTCTTACATGTTGCGAGAAGCTTTAATTATATTCAATAATTCACGCGGCTTGGCGCTGCAAATGCGCTACAATTTCAGTCTCATTTACCCTCAGGGGCCAGAATCGTTTTCTACGAGCAGGATTTACAGGTAGAGTAGCATTATTACAATAACTATACTTTGTCAATATTTCTTTTACACAGATTGTTGGACCCGTGGTATTCGAGACAAGGGCTGAAAACCTGAGAGCTTCACAGTCGGTCAAGAAAGCAAAACACACACTGACAGTGAATGAAAATGATTGAGATTGAGGATGATTAAAAAACTGATGAAATAAAAACGCTTTGCTAATAAACGTCCCCTGTCTACTCTTTATTGTATGTCACATTCACTGGAACTTATCAGTTCCCGGTATTTGAGAGACGAGCCGAAGAATACGAAGAACAGGCACCCAGCGTAAATGAAAAAGAGAAACTTCTGACGAAATCAACCACTGGAAAATAATTCTGTATTTCAGATTTAATAAAAGTCCGAATCTTTTCATTTCTCTTTAACACTGTAATGTACAATTACAAATTCCAGTCAACTCGGTCTGCTTTGGCCTTTGGACGCCATATTGAATTTAAAATTGTTGCGTCAACAACATGTCACGTGAACTGGAATCTGAGCAGCGATTGGCTATTTCTTTGTTTTGGTCTGGGTTATCAAATTTGATAACCATCCCGGACTGATTACAAACACTATAAATCGGGGAATGACACAAAAGCTTGAAACTAGCGCACAAGGAATGTGAAAATCGCCCACTTGTTTTTCGGAATCATGCCCACCAACCCGTCCTCCGATACTCTGTTCATCCTGTCTGTCTCAGCAACGCGAGATTAGACTAAGTGGCCTCTTATCAGTTATAACTGGAGCTATGCAGGCATCACTTGTACGAGTGACGATAGATAGGCATCCCAAGTACGATTCGAATTTGCATCTTCTTTGTCGGGAAACAAGACGAGTGATTATTCTACGTTTGAAATATCCTGATACACTGACCTTCACAGTTCTTCCCTTTATATCCCAACTGGCACACACAGGTGTAAGAATCATCAGTCTGGGTACATGTACCTCCATTGAGGCATGGATTGGGGTGACAATAGCTTCGCTCTAGTACAAAGAACATGAAATTTATAAAGACGCTCAAAACCCATGTCTAAAATATACGTAGACAATGTTTTAGAAGGGTGGATACAGGGTGATCAAGGAAATACAGTGAGAAAAGTCGTTGGCAAAGGTGCTCATTGACCATGCAGGTGTCTGTGACATGGCCATGCGCATCTTTCTAAAGGTACTCTGTGTAAGACATCGTGTCCGGCCACTAAACGTCTCAAGGAGGCAGAGAGAATTCCAAAGTCGCCGAAAGGTGTTACTTCCGTAAGAATGAAACAAAATCCCTCATATATATATATATATATATATATATATATATATATATATATATATATATATATATATATATACACTATCACAAATGAAGATAACCCACATGTTTTGTTCCACACCTATATTTGGACCACATAAAGTGGTCTTCATCAGGGTAAAATTACAGTTACAACCGCACGCGTCATACTACTTTTAAAAGTGTAAACTTAAACAGCCTCGCGCGCGCGCATCAACAAACGATCTCCTCCCCGCGCGCATAATGCCATTATAAACCATCAACAAATTACGTGCGTCTGGAACGCCTGTTCTGGCCGAAGAAAAAGTCATTGTCATTAAGACCATAAGGACTCAAAGTATTAAGCTTATAGGCCCACTGGCCCTCCTTATCCCTCAGCTCCTCTTCCCCATTGACCCTGTCTATCAACTGAATGTTCATATCATCCAAACCGCTATGTCCATCACTCCAAAAGTGTGTATACAGTAGGTCGTCATTCTCCCGCTGTGCCTCATTCAATCTTCTATGGCGTCTTATTCTGGATTTATGGTTGTTAAACCTTATTCTAAACTTTGTAACAGTGGACCCCACATACTGTACTGAACACCTCTTACATGTGATCAAGTAAACCACATTACTTGAGTTACAATCAAGACTATAGTTAATAGAGTACTTCCTGTCATTATGAGTACACACAAAATAGTCCTTTTCCTCTAAATACCTACAGACTTCACATCGACTTGATTTACATTTACACGTTCCTCGCTCATTTTCTGCAGAACCATGGCTATTTATCTTCGCACGCACCAGGTAGTCCCCCAAACTCTTAGGTTTTCTGAATGCCACCAAAGGGATATCCTTGATGGCGTTTTTACATCGATCCGATGACTTCAAAATGAGATGTAGCTCTCTGAGTATTTTACTTATGTTCGGCAAGCCAGGATGGTAAGTTACCACAAAAGGTGTTTTTGCACTGCGTGTTTGTTGTTTACTTCTAAAAGCCTCTTCTCTGGTCATACGCCTGACTCTCCCGATTTGTTTTTCCACGAAGTTCCTCTGATGACCCCTTTCAATTAAGTATTCCACCAAATTCTCCGCCCGCTTCTCAAAAAAATAGGGCTTGGAACAAATCCTACGCAATCGCATCGCTTGAGCATACGGTATGCTCTTCTTACAGGCTCTTCTAACCGCCGACCGGTTAGCTCAGTGGTAGAGCACCGGACTAGCGTGCGGGAGGTCGCGGGTTCAAACCCCGGCCGGACCAACACTTAGGGTCTTTAAATAATTGAGGAGAAAAGTGCTGCCTTTGTAATAGCATCTGCAAATGGTTAGACTTTCTAGTCTTCTCGGATAAGGACGATAAACCGTAGGTCCCGTCTCACAACACTTGCACATTATAATCTGTGGGACGTTAAAGAACCCACACACTGTTCGATAAGAGTAGGGGACGTAGTTCCCGGTGTAGTGGTCTATCTCTACCTTTCGTCTGTCTTTGACATTCATGTGTGGGTTGGGTGGGTGGGTGAGATCAAATATGGACTGATAGCGGCAGCCAGAGGCGCCTTTACAGGCTGACGTCCGATCTCACCCTAGTGAAGCATTGTAAACTATCCCTGAAAAGCCCCGACGGGGAGAGGATAAGTAAGTATATGTATATGTATGCACCCGGATGACAGGAACTGTAATGTAAATATTGGTGACTGTCCGTTGGTTTAACAAATACTTCCGTCTCCAATACACCTGACTTGTTGATCACCCTAACATCTAAAAATTCTATTTCATTCACAGAACACTTTGAAGTAAATTTGATCGTGTTATGGGCATTGTTTAAATATTTTATAAATTCCTACAACTTCCTTTCACCCTCCGTCCAAATGATAAATATATCATCAATGTATCTCCACCAAGTATAGGGCTTGACTTCTGCATCCCGAAGTAGACGTCTTTCCAAATTATCCATAAAGATATTTGCATATGAAGGAGCCATTCTTGTTCCTATCGCTGTTCCTAGCTTTTGTAGATAATGTTTGCCAAACATAGCGGTTTGGATGATATGAACATTCAGTTGATAGACAGGGTCAATGGGGAAGAGGAGCTGAGGGATAAGGAGGGCCAGTGGGCCTATAAGCTTAATACTTTGAGTCCTTATGGTCTTAATGACAATGACTTTTTCTTCGGCCAGAACAGGCGTTCCAGACGCACGTAATTTGTTGATGGTTTATAATGGCATTATGCGCGCGGGGAGGAGATCGTTTGTTGATGCGCGCGCGCGAGGCTGTTTAAGTTTACACTTTTAAAAGTAGTATGACGCGTGCGGTTGTAACTGTAATTTTACCCTGATGAAGACCACTTTATGTGGTCCAAATATAGGTGTGGAACAAAACATGTGGGTTATCTTCATTTGTGATAGTGTATGTTTCTTCATGAAGATTAACTGTTTGTGACTGATGCTTGTGAAGAGTTATATATATATATATATATATATATATACACACACTGCTTCTTGCGAGCAAGTTTTAGTACATCGCTCAAAGGTGGCAAATCAGATAAAAACCTTGTTTAGAAGACAAACGGATGTACCATCATCTTGTCTGTGTGCAAGAAGGGGGAGTTTCACATACTTTTGTCATCGCAGCAATGAAAGAAGTGCAAACGTTTTCTCTCCAATCTAACACTTACCTTCACAACTGTCGCCAAGAAAACCCACAGGGCATGTGCACAGATGCCTTCCGATCGATATTTCGGTGCATGTACCTCCATTTTTACACGTTGTAGGTTTGCATTCTTTTTTAACTGAAATTCATAGGACGGCACTAAAAGGTCATGTTAAAGTCAGTGACATAAAAAAATCTTTGTTACTTATTTCTGTGTTATTCTGTACTCCGTAACGCACAATTCGAATGATATAGAAAAGGGAGAAGAATATGAAGTCAGCAAAAGTACACTGAAATTAATCATCCTGGTTGATCTGTCACATTCCATCCTAATTAAGTCTCAGTTCACATAATTTCACACAGTAGCTGCTATAAGTGGAACTAAGCCTATTGTTGCTGCTCGTTTTGCTGCTACTGCTGCTTCTGCTATTACTTCCACTACCACTACCACTACTGCCACCACCACCACCACTACTACTACTACTACTACTACTACTACTACTACTACTACTACTACTACTACTACTACTACTACTGCTACTACTACTACTACTACTACTACTACTAGTACTACTAGTACTACTACTACTACTACTACTACTACTACTACTACTACTGCCACTGCCACTGCCACTGCCACTGCCACTGCCACTGCCACTGCTACTGCTACTGCTACTGCTACTACTACAGGATTTGAAAAAAATGGGATAGTTCTCCAATAGAAAAAATTCATCTCCAGTTCTGTAAACGTTACTTAGAAGTAAACAATAAGGCCTCTAACTTAGCCTGTAGAGCCGAACTTGGAAGATTACCACTATTTGTCCCAATTAATCAAAAAATTATGAAATATATCATTTATCTAAACAACAAAGATAATATCTCTATAGTCACACAATCTTTCCTTATGTCGAAGAATCTATATTCTATTAATAATTTCGGTTTTTATTCCAATTTTATGAATATGATAGAACAATACCGTTCATCTAATTTAGATCCTGAAGCTCTTCATAATGATACAGTTAAGTGATATGCACCCTATATGAAAGAGGAAAATATATCTTTCTGGCGACACAGCTTTAAAAATTCAAAATTAGAATTTTGCAAAGGTTTTAAAAATGAGTACTCTCATACATCCAATTATTTACACCAGCTAAGAAATTTTAATGAAAGACAAAATTTAGTGAAGTAATCGAAAACTTATGATTGAACTAGGTCGCTATCAGACCGATCATGTACCAAGAGAATGCGGATCATGCCCATTGTGCAAGTCAAATCAAGTTGAAAATGAAACTCGTTTCTTGTTGCAGTGTAGCAGATACTCTTTACAGAGGCAGACTTTCTTCAAGCGAATCAATGAAATAATACCTGGCATTGAAAGGACATCAACCTCAGAAAGAATAAAACTACTAATGAACTCTAACGAATATCATGTAAATAAGCTAGTAATGAAGTTTGTTTCGTCATGTACGGATATTCGTGATACATGGTTATTATCAAATGAAAGTGATGTAACTTAGGTTATTTTTACTATTACCCTTGTTTTGTTATTTTAAATTTTTTAGCTTTTGCAATATTGTAAAATCTTGCGGTCATGCAAATAAAGCGATTTACTACTACCACTTCTGCTACTACTGATGATGATGATGATGATGATGATGACGACGATGACGACGACGACGACGATGACGATGATAATGATGATGGTGATGGTGGTGGTGGTGGTGGTGGTGGTGATATTTCTTCTTCTAGTATTGATACTACTTCTACTACTTTAATAGTGGCTACAAACCATCACAAACCTTCACATCTTGCACCCATAAAACCTGGAACACATTCACAATAAAAGCCATGGCGTCTTGGAACACACATCCCTCCATGATGACACGAGTGAAAATAACACGGACCTGCACAGATTTGAGGTGAGGTAAAAAAAAATAAAGCCCTATGTTCCTTTGGCTAACCTAAAGTTTAATTGGAGTGAATAATTACGAAGGAAAAAACAATTCACGAGGGATTGTTTTCTTCAAACAATTTCATATTTCAAGTATCTCAGGAGTTATTATTAGCGACATAATTATATTAAAGGAGCTACGTCACGGTCTTTGGCTTTTGAAAAGTTTAGCCTCAACTTTTCAAAATGGTTATTTGTAATCCGTTTTAATGTTCTCCATCCTTCACCATCCTCGCCATCAGTTTGCACTTATTCTTGTCTCTTTGGTGCTTATCTTCTCTGACAAATTGTTATTTCACTGTTTCCCATTATTTAAATGCATTTCTAATAATGACCCAAAACATCGTGACCGAGCTCCTTTAAGCCATACAGTATGTGTTAATAATGAAAAAATTATTGCCTCAGCAGGCGTTAGAGTATGTATTTTATGCGAGTATCTGAGAAAGCGAGGGATTCATGTGTTGAGGAACCACGTGAGAACATTCTGACTACCATATGATGCAGTTCTAGACTTCAGCTCTTAACCTGACGGGCGTTCAACCAACTCATTGCTTGTAATATAAACATTATTTAAACACATTTGTGTCAGAAATATAAGGTATATCAATGAGAAAAACTTACTGTTACTTCAAACATTGACATAAAACTTAATCAAGGCGAAAATCGGGAAAAGCGAAAGCAGAAAGGCTGCACGTACCTCTTTCACCACGGTGAATAAGAAACATCCTTCGGTCAACTGGATTGGCCATTTGTTCATACGGGGCGAAAAAGTAGTCCCTCTTACGCAAGCCCGGTGAGTATTCGGATGAGATACCATCGTCGTTTTTCTCGTATCTTTTATTTGAATAATTATTCACAGCCTGTTTTCTTCCATGAAATATGGAATCTAGAAACCGACGCCTTTTTCGTGAATGCCTTCCACTGGGTCCCTTTTGAAGAGTCGAGGCATCTTTTGGGGTGATGCTCTGCAATTTTACAGGGCTGTTCTCAAAGCCTGATCCATGAATGATTTTTGCAGTTTCAACAAAGGTTAACAAGCAAACCAATGCCAAACATTCCACCAGATAAAAAGATTTTAAGCCTTCTTGCATTGTCAAAACAGCCGCAGGTTACATTTCTGAAATCGATATTATTTCTTTCCTCGTTTGGTGTTGGCGTTTCAGGGAAACAAATTCCCACTGAAAACGAGAGATAAATACAATTACAGATATATTCAAATTATTAAAATTTTACGAGCCTGGCCACACTGGACTGGCCCCTACCTCAACACGATGACCAGTGTTCACTGTTCATTGTCATGCTAACCGTGAAAGGAGCACCTGTTTACGCAAAAACCATTTTATGCTGGGTCAAGAATTGCTTTCTTTACATATTTTTTTACCCGTTAACTGATTTCCACATGAGGATTGAAGCGAGAGATGCCCTTTCTACCTTCCACCGAGATTCGTAACCTGTATAAGCATGAAATATCCCACTTTACTGTCCGTGTATGTTATTCACGGATAAAATTAATGCTAAGATGTTTAGTTCAACTGATTTCAAGTGTATGTTCACCAGGAAAATCCATAAGACATGGAAAATTTGCCAAACTATTTCCACAGACGTTTCTCCACAGTTTGCATTCGCTTTGACAAAAAACCAGTTAAAAGGGAGGAGAAAACTTGATTAAAATGGTTAGAAATTATTGGTTTTAAGTTTGACCAGCATCAAAATTGTGCACAATCCCTTTATTTTTCCAAAGGCAGAATAAATCCTTCTATGGCTTTCGCACAGAGGCTTTACGCTCAATTCCCAAGTGCAGTTTTTGAGAGATATCAGCAGCCTAAAATATGCTGCTATATATTTTTTCATGAAGGGAACTTTACATTCTCCATGGATACGAGGATTAAATCCATAAAGTACGTGGTTCATTTTATGCTTTTGATCTCTAAAATGAGTCTATGTTTCTTGTAGTCTGCCACACAATAATAAAAGTCCTAGGTTGCTGTGTGTTCTTGTACATGACACAGGTAGCCTCGTGAAAGTAACTGATTGACACTTAATGTACACACAAAATTATGTACGAAACGATAGATACGATAGTCTTAATTTCAAAAACACAAGATATAACTAACCTGTTAAACTAGTGGTGCTTTATTGATGTTTCAAAGTTAATTAAAACGTTGACTGACATCTGTCAATACAGTGGCATTATTTTGCTACAATGATATATTTGTGTTCATTTTTCTCGTTAACGGTTAGACAAGTTTCAACAGCAAAAGATCGACCCCAAATGTCGGGTTCAGTGCCTGATTCATTAAGATGACTGATAACTCTAAAATTAACCCTTTTCTTGGTTGCGTTTAATATTTCATGCTTATAGACACTGATGAGATAATTCCACACATTTACTCTTCTTCATCTTAAGGAAAAAATTGGTTAAGAGTTCCTTGTTTCATGGGCACTTTCAATTTCTTTGACGATATGAGGCGCAGAAAAGCTTAGTTGGTGCTCAAATGACGCGCGCTGATGAAGGTCTCAATCCTACTAAGATTCATAAATCTTTTCGCTACATTTGCATGGGCTGAAACAAACACAAATGCAGGTCTTCGTGAACACCGCACAAAAACATTGCCAAGACTGGTGAGTATTGATGATAACAGACAAAAAACCTCTGATCATGGAAAAAGAAGCGAAAAACAGTTTAATCCGGGAGGAAATAAACAACACTTTGGTAGAGATCGCGATGTGAAAAACTCAAAGGCTATTCATTACAACCGCCACCTGCAGACAATTAATGGTAGCAAGAGAATACTCTGTGAAGGAACTCCGTGCTTATTGAGTGGCAAATATAATGCTAAAAGAAAAATCGCATCGCGGGATAAGCTTAATCGCCATCGAAGGGCAGGTTCCGTCTTCTTGGCGAAAGCACTTGATTTGCTGGATCACTCAAAACCTCGCGAGTTATGGAACTTTGCTACCCGTGCTACATCTAACAAGCCGTATAAGCAATTTAGCAATGGTACAGACTCAACTAAACCCAGCTCAAACAGTACTACTAACCGTGTAAATAAACCCGTGAAAAACCAGCAAGGCAACAAAAGACATCAATGGGTCTATAACGAAAGCGAAATGAGACCACGTTTCTTCTTCAATAGTGCGCCAGCGGAATACGTTGAGGAAAAACCGCCAGCTCGTAAACCTAATGATGGAGCAATAGACTTAAGGCAAGGGCCTCTACACATACACAATGCTTTGCATGGAATGGGACCAGGACCATTTTTACATGGCCTTAATAATCACTTACACTTGGCAAAACATCTTGGACACTTGCCTCCATTGCCGATCAACTTTCTTGGTCATCCACCACCACACAACATACATGGACATCCTTCTCATATGCATCACTTTGGTCCGCCTCCTCCGTACGCTATTCATATCCATGCACCTCCCAGAATAGATCGTCCACCGCAGCCTGGTGTTATCTCCCAATCACTACCTCCCGTAGACGTTCCGCCTTTGATTCCTCCTGACTTGCTGGGTGAGCAGATACCATCTATCAATGCTCCACTTGGAGGACAACCTCCGCTTCCCAATTTTCAGGTCATGCCCCCTCCTGATACCTCCCCTCCCCTCCCCATCCACAATCATCCTACCATCCTACCAGTGCTGCCCGGAGCTATACCACCAGACTTTTCTATGATGCCACCTCCAGATATCCCCGTGTCACCACATCCCATTGACATTCAAGGGATGCCCCCGCCTGGAGACGTGCCACCTATGCCACCTCCACCAGCCGTTGAGAAGGTCCCGTTTCCAGTGCCGGTTCCATCACCTCCTAAAGTTGAGCATGTACCTTACCCAGTACCTGTACCTGGTCCACCGTCCGTACAGCCGGTAATGGTCCCAGTTCGTGTACCCTCGCCGCCCAAAATCCAAGAAGTCCCTGTTCCAGTGCCTTCACCACCAAAGATTAAAAATGTACCTGTACCCTTTCCAGTGGCAGTTCCTTCTCCTCCACAAGTTGAACGTGTCCCTTATCCTGTTGCTGTCCCCGTCAAGGGGCTACCAGAAATCCAAAAAGTATTTTATCCGATTGCAGTTCCCCAACCATCACAAGTTCGTCATGTCCCTTATCCAGTCTACGTTCGGTATCCACCCGAAATAAGAAGAGTCCCGTATGCTGTTCCGTCTCCTCCGAAGCCGTTTCCCGTTCCCATCCCATCACCACCTCGTTTGATGATTCACCGAATGCCGTACCCTGTTATTTATCCTCAAAAAGTTCCCTTCCCGATCCCAGTTGTGATCAACCATCATCACGTTCACCAGGACACGGAAAATGGCGAAGGTAATTACATTTCCATTTAACAGTACTACATAACACGAAGTAGTCCATTGAAATGAATAAGCGAAATGTTTTTATTTGTTTTGTTTTTTTCTGCAATTCTACAGAAATACTTATTGGGGATTAGCCTTCTTCAGTGTACCTAGGAGCAAAATGAATACGTTAGACTAGACCTTTACCTCGTACATGAATCGTTACTGCAACCTTTGCTTTTGGTTCTTAATTACCCTTAGTTGAATTTCTAGGTAGATTAGTATCTGTTGCTGTGGTTGCGGCTTCGACCACTATCGTCATCAAATGAAACTAAGATAAGACAGATCTCCCATGGTGATCTGTGGCTTGAAAGTTGTCTGAAAGTAATTTTTTTTTATCAATCGCTAAGAAACCGCTGATAGAAAAGAGGCAACCTGTTTTCAACACGAAAATCATTATCAGCATTAAAAAGGAAGAAAATCACAATTGAGCATGCGTCCCTCCTTTTTAGTAAATCGGCCTCTTTTCGGCCTGTCCCCCTTTCTGTATCCAGAATTCTACGCTTTACTTAAATTATAGCGTTGTAAATATATTTTTTTATTTTTCTATCTATTTTAATGACTTCTTTTTCTAGAGTCTATAATGAACGGTCAGTGCATTGTGAACCTATGCTTAAATGCAGGGACATGCTCTGCTTATATGAGTACCTATCGATGTCACTGCCCCAATGGATTTCAAGGGAGACATTGTGAGGGTAAGGACTCTGGTAGCCTTTGAAAGTATTTGAATGTGCGATCGAAATAAGAAATATTGATTGTCCAGTTTTTACAAATTAAATCTATCATAGTCATATAAGGATTGTGTTGAGTGAGTGCAAAGTTTGGTAAAACGGCTACCGCTCCATTATTAAGCCGTTGTGAAAGGGAACCTCCATTCTTACAACAAACTGACGTTAAATTGTAGGCAATAATTACTAGATTTCAAATTTTGTTTTAAAATGTGGATATAACATTTAAACTTTCCTGGGCGCGGCCATTTGGAAATGTTGACGTGTAATGGTTCCGCTTTTGTTTAACACAAAGGATTTTCTGCTTCATTTTCTTCCTGCTAATAGCTGCAACCATTACACGTCATCAAATCCAAAATGGCCGAGCCCGGGAAATTTGACGCGAAAATAGGCGATAAAGATGTCGATTTTGTTGTACACCTAAATGTTATATCCACGTTTCAAAACAAAATTTGGACGCTAGTAATTATTTCCAACAATTTAGCGTGAATTTGTTGTAAGAGTGGAGGTTCCCTTTAAAAATGGACTGTAGAAATTGGCGTTATAAACTAGTATTCGAACGATAGCAAGATACAGCTCCAAGTCATCTTTCGGTAGCCCTCTAATACAATGCAATGAAGCAGCCTTCCTTCCCAAGAGTTCCTCATCCTGCCGGCAGATTACATTGTGACGCCCCGACTTGATAAGAGTGATCGAGTTGCCTATATCCTCAGGCATCGTTATACACAACTCCGAAATGAGTCATCAATCAATAAGGACTCCATATGATCCATATGACAAGCAATAGTCTTTACACTTAATGCTCATGCAACTAATCTGTTTAGCTGCGCAAATTTCAACAAACTTGTTTTAATTTATCTTGCAAAGATGCATTTAAAACCTTAAATAGTGACTTGATGAGAATGCAATTAAAACTGATCGACAACTAAATTGATCACTTTTTTACTTCGTTTTATTTTTAGAACAAAATATGTGCAAGCCCAATCCTTGTCGGAACTTTGGCGTTTGTTCGCGTGTTGAACATGACTACGAATGTACATGCAGTAAAGGATTCATTGGGAAAAACTGCGACAGTAAGTTCTCATCTGTTGTTTTTATATCTTGTTAGTTTGATATTTTGGATCTGCATTAACAGAGAGAACCAATACCATTTGTGTCTTATTAAATGAATAAAGTTAATGACAAAAAGACAGTTTTTCTTGAGTACTTGGCAAAGGCTGTCATGGACTAGTAATCCGCTACGCTTACAACAGAAAAGCACAACTGTCGCTCCATTTTTTAAGGCTTTGTTTTTGTATTCTTTTGGTTCTTGTAATTTTTTGTGTTTTACATCACGCCTTTTTTTTACTGTTACCTGACCTTTTTCTTGTGGGCAAATCTGAACATCTTTCCTAAGACTACCTGAAACCTTACAGAAGGAGAAGAGTTGCCCTATAGCCGTACGTTCAAAACAGCTCTTCCCTATAGAATACAATACAGTACTTTTCAAATTCCTTAATTAATTGTCTTGCAGAACCAGATCCTTGTATCCCGTCTCCCTGCGACAACGGTGCTACCTGTTCATCTGATGGAGACTTTTATTCATGTACCTGTCGGTTGGGATGGATGGGAAAAAACTGCCAAGGTGATAGATATTGCACATCCCCAACGTAAGACTAAAATAAAGGAACGTAAACTAGACCATATTTTCGTTTAGGGCGGTTTAAATTTTAACCGAGTGTCGTAAAATCAAAACCAAAGCAATTTCTCTAGCTAATCTTAACAGACTCAAACAATGCTGTTATCCAATCCAAAATCGTGGCAATAGTCCAGTTTCCAGTTCTCCATGACCGCTGAATAAAAACGGAATAAAAGATGAGAAAATTGTATTAAACTCACAAATCCCAGCTCGCGTTATTCTGCTCTCCGCTATTTATGCACACTTTAAATATCTAAATACCTTGAAGAGTTCGATCTAAAAGAGAGGATTCTTTTAACGCATATCTTTGGTTTTTTGGTTAGTTGATTGTCTTGTTTTGTTTGTT